>VYYJ01004187.1:0-14145 GCA_021029165.1 Cyphoderus albinus
GGTTTGGTTGGCTGATTTGTTCATCTTGCCAGGAGAGGGAAGGAGTTAAAATAAACAGGTTTTTAGGCGTTTTTAAACTAAAAAACTTTTCTGAATGATAGGGTTGTGTTGAGACTGGCGTCTTTATTCAGAGTGAGTGACTGACTCAAAAATGCCTGTCTTCGCCTGGAATTCGATTTAAGATAATAGGATAACTTGAAATTGGACTTGAAAGAAAAATCTTGTGATGGGGGAAAGTGCTCTGGACGACTAATGCAACTAATATTAAATAAATGAAAATTAAATATTTATTTCCACTATAAAGAAAACAAACATTACTCAACATTTAATTCCAAATAAAATCAGAGTAAAGGTTCTAAAATGGATACGACTGCAACAACATTATGATGAAAGCATATTAAGACGTAGGTCGGCCTTTGTCATGATTGACGATTGATGACTGACATGATTCTACAAAACCGTTTGGGACACCACGGATGTCAGTCAGGGTCGGCTGCACTTACAAATTCCTGATGCATTAGTCTTACGTACTTTTAGTATGATTGCAGTTTAATCGCAGTTTTATCATTACACTATATTAAAAACATATAAATTATTTTGCTTAGGCAAATATTTATGTTGTATTATTTTTGAAAGAAAGAAAACGATTTGACAAGAACAGTTTGCTCGTTGATTTTGATTCACTCTATTTATGTGCGCTGGCATTAGTGATTTTGATAGATTCAAAAACGGAGCAAGCAATACTTATTTTAGAATCACTAGGATTTCAAACGCCATATTCATGTTTTCAAGCACGTTGATGATGAAGGAGGCCGGGCATGATTATGTCGATTCTTGAGTTATGACCATTATCATAAAATCATCCTCATAATAATCATTATCGTTTCATCATTATGCACTCCGTTGACTAGCTGGTTGCTGATAAGATAAAAATTGAAACGGCTCGTTTTTAGTTTCTAGCTTGGCATTAGTATGCATAAAAGTGGCGAGCCAATGGGTAGTAATGATGACGATGGTATTTTCCTAGTCATATTCAAACTTTACAAGCACCTCGCTTGCTGGAAGAGGTAAAGATATGCAGCAGTACCTCTTTTTAGTTTATTATTTACTAAAAGTGAGCAGTGTGCACTGCCATCAACAAAAAATAACATAACTACGAAGGCTTTATAATATTGTTATTATGAAATATTTTTGGATCCGTCATTGTGAGATGATGACTAGCAGAAGCTAATAGTAATTTTTCATCCAAACAGATATCCCTCTTTTCGATAATTTAATGTAAGTACGCAGTAGTTATCTACTCCTATGTGCCTCCATGGCGTATTTGTCTGCCCAGGCTCCTTACCAAAGAGAAATAATCATAAAAAACTAAGTACAGAGTAGCAATGTTGGAGTGAGTGAGCTATTTTTGATGGCTGGTGTTTAGTAAAAATGACATTGTAATAATAGTAGAGTGTACGCAATGTTATGAACGTTGTCTTGTATTATCATCGTTTTCTCTCTTTCTCTTGGAGTGGAGGAGGAAGTACTTCTCTCGTGTCAGAAAACATCAATCCATATGGCTTGGCAAACGACCACGACGATGATGACGATGACGGTGGTGATGGCTGATGATGATTCTAGGAAACTGATGATGATTATGGATAGTTCATGACATTAGCCAAATGGCGGGGATAACGAGGTAAAAATCGGTTCTGTAATAATAATAGTTATGGTAATACTTGCTTCTGCGTCTACTTATTATGCATGCACTGCACCACTTTCTTGTCTCCCTCCTCGAGAAATGATAATGACATTTCATTTTATGGCTGGATGCTTCGAACGTGAACGCATTCATACCTTTACCGTAAGTGCGACTGAGCCTAAGATAGTTAATGCATTTAGACCACTTTGACGTATAGGTAGACGTAATATTCTGAGCAAGGGAAGGTTTCATTTGGCGACGTCAATGAAAAGTAACCAGGAAGTGCTTTGACCAATGTGAAATCTTGTTAATTGGGGTTACCTGAATAAATTGGATTGGAGGGATAGGAAATAACTAAAGTAACTTAATAGTGTTCAATCAAGCTAAATAAGGAAGGAAGGTGAACTATTACGCAACCAAAATACCAATGAAAAGTAGGGATATCTACAACGCTGAGAAGGAAAAGAAAGAAGGTCATATTTTAAGCAAAAGGAAATTTGTCACGGGGAGAAATGTATGAATAATAGCAGTATGCAGCCTTAACAAGTCCAGATAATAATAGGAAGTAAAAAGATGACACGGAATAATAACAAGTTGGTCGTTTGGTGGAAGAAGCAGAAATGTAGCTGAGCATAAAAGATGAGGCGAAGGAGAAGGCGGGTGACCAACCGAATGAACGACGAGTAGGGAGGATAACAAACGTATTTTTTATGTTAGTCAGTCGTGTATTTGTGCTTGTGCATTATGGCTTTGACTATGAAACACGAAGAAATGAAATCGTGCACCAGTAATGCAGGAAAAAAATATTGACTGGCTCGACGATGAATTGATTGCGTGAGTGCAAGTGTGACGTGCGTGATTCATAACACAATACAGAAAACCTTTTTCATATCTTTCCATGCAATCAATCCCACATAAAAAATCTAAAATGTGGAAATAGTAATAATATAATATTGAGAAGACAGCATCATAATTCCTTGATGTAATATCTATATGAATATCAAAGTGCATGTTCTACAAGCTTCTTTCTTATTGTTGAAATCGTGTAAAATGAAGGAATGCGTATTTCTGTGTATCAGTAACGATCTCAAATAAGTCATCTTTAAAAAACGATTGACTCAGCTATTCGAAGAGAATGTCGACTGTCGATGTTGACCAACTATTTTGTATTTGTCTGGAAGGGATTCTCCAATATCCTTCCAAACTATACAATTTGTACCCAGAATGTAAAAGTCAAAGCCTCATTTCATATTCTTTATTGGCTCCAAAGAAGAATAAGATTAAAAAAGTCATTACCTTCAATTTTTCCTCATTTTCCTCGATCAAACCATTCAGCTGTAGAGTTTTGAAATGTTTAGATATAGGGTCTGGTATTTTAGTAATGAAATGAGATAGCTTAACTATAAAGATTTATGAGTATGTGCAAAATTATTTGCTCATTTTTTTCAAATGAATTATATATTCGTAAAGTTAGCAATTTTTAAACCAGACACTCAAACATGATTAAGTCTCCTTTAAAATTTCAAATGGGTTTGCAATGGCAGCAATGATGGTAACATTCCAACTTATTTCGTTTTTAGTTGTAAGTAACAAAGTTCAAACAAAATAGCGTCGAATGCTTTGCTTGAAATTGATCTAAAAAGTTCACTTTCATAGACTACCATGTTTGAAAATTTAGCATAATAATAATAAGTATTCAACCGCAAATTAAGATAGAGACTGAGTTATCAGTCCATGTAGCGACTAGCGACGTGATGATGAATGGGAATTTGGGTTGGAAAAGTCAAAGGAGAAGTAAAAGAGAAGATGTTTGAAATGTGGGCTCATAAATTTTTCAGCTTGTATTTCATCATTACTATAATCACACCATCATTTTCATCAGCATCTTCCATTCATTGCAGACACGGTTGGCTGCTGAGATGCAATGACTGATCTTGTTATGTGGACACTTGGATTGGTCTTTTCTTCGGTAACTTCTAGCATGATGATGATGATGACAGGAATTATCTTTTATTATAATACATAAACTTTATTATTAAAAACTCGAAAAGTTGAAAATAAAATAATCAAAGTTTTCTTTTAAATTTCCTTCGTAGTAATAACATTGGGAAGATTCTCTAAAAATAAATAAATGAAAAGAGATGGTGGCTGTCAGATAATCATCATCAACTCAAGCACAAACTCAAACACAAACTTGAGCGAATGAACACCAAAAAAGGCCTGACTAGCGGAGTAAAGCTTGGACGTGGTCACCCTTATTATTTTAATTTTACAAAAGTACAGAAGAAGGACTTGAGATGAGCTGATGATGAGTTGAGATAATGAAGACAGCATCAAAAGAAATGTTGAGATTAGAAAGATTTATTCAGTCATCCTTTGGTGAACAAGCTGTATTAATGCGTGCGCATATCTTTCAGGTTCTGTAGAATTTAATTATCGCACTCATTATATTACATAGGTCTCATAGCTATTCTTTGTCTCATAAAATAAAACTGTGAAGTGACCAAAAGCTCCAGCACAAATAACTGAATTTCATCAAGAAAGTCTGTCCTTAGAGTGTCATACTTTCCCGACAACTTAGAAAGTATAATTTAATCCTTTATTGTATTTATTAAAAATCATTGAATAATTTTCAGCGATTCTCAATTTTGATGTAATAAATATGTGCACTTGTACTCGTAACTTATGTGGAAATAAACATTTTTATTTCTATACTATTACCATCTTTACTTCATCTTTTGTTTTTAATAAGACAGAAAGTAGACACAATTCTCAGTACGTTTGCCAATATCATTAATTCGTTGATGGAAGAAATGAAAGAAAACAATTTTCGTGTACGATGCTGCGAATTTACTGTTACTGTTATCATGTCACCTATTCGTAGCATTTTCTACTTTTGTTTACTGATGGTGCCATTAGTCATTCTTATTATTTTATAGTAGATGAAGAGGGGGACCACAATTTTGTTGGTTGCAGCCTTATTTTAGACTCTCTCCTTTTTCTCTCGTTTGTCACTTTTGACTGTGAGGCTGAAAGACTAAAAGTAAAAATTTATTACAGAGTGAACCATGGCATGCTGTTGCCACTGCCTCCTTCATCGTCGTCGTCACCAACAGAAGGGAAGAAGCTATTGCAAAAGTTAAGTAAAGAAATCACAGCGGGGTTTACCACGACATTAAGGACAAGGTAATAAGTTTCCTTCAGAGTTTGGGAATTGGATTCGTTGTTGGTGCTGCAGCTATTATCATTTTACCACGAATGAGTTAGTGTTAGAACTTATTTTCTGAATGATGTGTGTGGATAGTTGACTGACGGTGGTGATGGTGGCTTAAGTTGGACCATTATTTTATTATTATCACAGTATATTTTACTTTTTGGGAGACGATTATAACACGACAACAAAATACAACATTGGTGGTTGGTACGTACATTTCTTCTGTTGGATGGAATTGAAATTTTTGAGGACACTCTGTCAATCCTTTTCCTTGGCAGTCACAGTGGAATTAAGTATTTTTCCTATTTACTACCAGAAGAACCACCAGCAGCACCATCAGCGAGCATTACCACCCAACTATGTCACATCATCTACTATCAACTTCGTCTTCATCATCATTTCGATTTAGCTGTTTGCCATTCTCTCAATTTAGATGCCCATCAAAAACACTCACCCTCCAATCGTGCACAATCCATTATGTCACTTGCGCACACAATAAAATGCCTACCTAAAATATATTAAAAATAACGCATGTTTCTTGTTTGTATGTGTTCAACTTGCCTTTTCTGCTTTTGAACAGAGACCTTTCAAGATTTTAAAAGATTTATTTTTGCAAGTGTTTGGCTTTCTTTAAGAAAAATAAAGTTTCTTGCTTTTAGCTCTATTCACGGGGAATGAGTTAAAACAGAAGAACGGGCTACGACAAGAAGTGAAAAGAAAATCGAAAATGGTTCTTTCGGTTATAATGTTAAAGGAAGGAGAGGTTTTCATCAAAAAGCAAAATTAAAGTGTCAAGAGAGAAAAATTGACTCCGAGACATTTCAAACTTTTTGTTGTGGTGTTTGCTTAATTTTAGATTGAAATAACGAAACTTGAATTACTTTACTCTCATTCAACGACTTTATATGAGTAATAGGTAAATAAATTATCAGAGTAGGAAACATTTCCAAAATGCACGAAATTTTGAGTGACTTGATTTTACTGAGTGTGATAATTGGAGAAAGCTTCATCTGACTGGTTCAAATCCTCCACGCTCAATCCCCATTCCCACTAAGAATGGCTTATTTACGCTCCACCAAACCGCAAATGTATTAATGTTACAAAATATACCAAATTAATACAGAATCGTGTGATGACTCCAACATTTGAAACTATCAAACACACTAATGTACAATCGAAGCGAAAAAGGAGAATGGTTAAACAAAAGCCGGTAAGGATTAAGGAAGCTATATCAATCGAAAGTACTTATAACCCTAAATGTGGTGTCATTTCTTTTCCTAGTTTTTTCTCTCACGAAGAGTGTTAATGACAATGATTTCAATGTATCAAGACCTCTTGATGACATGTGCACACACATCAGCAATTACCGTGAAACAATTCATAATTTTCTGAAGCTATAATTTCCAGGAGAAATGAACTGCTGGCACAAGCTTTGCAGTTTTGTATGTGTGAAACATGATTTCATAGTTTGGCATTTGGAAGAATATGTTCAAAGCTTAAATTTTTTGCCGCGCTGATGTCCTTTACAACCACGTAAATCATAACTAAATATAATGAAAACTGCTTACGAGGTTCGAAAAACTCTTTACAAAACACTAGCAAAGGGTACCCTTTCTCGCACATTTACTTTTAAGGGGTATTCTGACTTTATCTGCTAATAATATGAAAATTACTTTTCGCAAAGTACTTTAACATCATCCTCCGAAAGACCGGAGGTGTGTGTCAAAGCATGAAATCAGTCTTGCGGTTGCAGACTTCATTTTATAGTAATGTGTAAGAAGATTATTCTGGACACAGGAAGCATATTACTGGATAATCAAAGGTGTGTGTCAAAGCATGAAATCAGTCTTGCGGTTGCAGACTTCATTTTATAGTAATGTGTAAGAAGATTATTCTGGACACAGGAAGCATATTACTGGATAATCGGAGAGATTTCGGTTATATGAATAGAAAATGGATGATGTAAGGTGTCGTGCCATGATTTAGGGTAGAATAATTTTTTTATTACTTTGTTATACATTGAAATAGTAGTACTTAAAAGCGTAAAGCGATTCTATATTATCGAACAGCATCACAACCATATCGTTTCATTAGGCAGGATTTTATAGTCGAAGCCGACGAAAGAGTGGTTAATAACAATGAATTTTCTTCGGCTTACCTTCAATCTCGATGATTAATAATAAATATCGAGTTCCACGATTCAACTAAAGCGGAATTAATCCTTCAACTGGCAGCATACAAATAGAATCTTGGGTCTCATTCGTTGGTTGGTAAAGTAATGATTTTACTGTAATCTCACTGTAATATGAAAATCAATGTGGCACTTGTGTTAACTTAGGCACAGAACTTACTAAAGGATTTGCAGGAATGAAGTTTTATTACATCAATTACAAACATTTCGACTATGAGACGTAGATAAGTTTATTGAATGATTTTGGATGAATCATTGTCAGAAGCAACATTCTTTGGCTTGTCGAGTGGAACAATACAATGCACACAAGTATTGGGAACATATTCAGTTGGAAAGGTAATACTGGAACGTTTTTTGGGAGATTTAGCTTCACCTTTGAAATTTTTCTGTTTCTGATTACGAAATGGAAACACAGGCGTTTGAAACGTTTTTGTCTTTATGTTCCATCAGTGATCTTCTCGTTGAATGTTGCACTGTCCTGCCCTATGAAATAAAAAAATAACAAAGTCACATTATTTATAATGCGCATAAAAAGTCTTTACTACTCGAAGCAAATGCACTATTTTCGAAGCTTGTCGAGTGGAACAATACAATGCACACAAGTATTGGGAACATATTCAGTTGGAAAGGTAATACTGGAACGTTTTTTGGGAGATTTAGCATCACCTTTGAAATTTTTCTGTTTCTGATTACGAAATGGAAATACAGGCGTTTGAAACGTTTTTTTCTTTATGTTCCATCAGCGATCTTCTCGTTGAACGTTGCACTGTCCTGCCCTATGAAATAAAAAAATAACAAAGTCACATTATTTATAATGCGCATAAAAAGTCTTTACTACTCGAAGCAAATGCACTATTTTCGAAAATATGTTTCTTTTCAAATCATTTTTATTTTTTTCCCCAACGAGCAACCTGCATATTATTTACTGTTCTAAAAGATTCCTATAAAATCGTATATCGAGTGAAAGGAACATTAGGGATGTAAGAAGTCAAAGTAGATTCATCTATCAAGGAGCCAGCTCCTCTATTCATTTTAGCGAGCTGAATTCTGTTGGTGTGCCACCGTTCAGGAAGTTGTTATTTCATACGGAGGGCATTAAGACTCCGAAACCGGGAGTAGTTTACTCGGAATGGGAACACCAATTATTCACCCATATCGACCCTCTTAAACAACCGTAGTAGCAAAACTAGTATTTATTTTATGTAGAAATACATTTTCGTAGAATAAAACTACTTAACCTATAAAATCATTATTCCTTCTGGACCCTTCTAGGAAACGCATAATACGACGAACATAACGAGCATTTTAGTTAGCCACGAAAAATGTACACGAGTGACTTATAGAGAATGAGGAAAGAGCATCTCTCTTTCTCAATGAAAAAAATAATCTGTGGTGGAATATATTTTGTGTACAAAGTATGCTTCCCACTTCCTATTCTCTTCTCCTGCTTCATTTCGTAATCATAGGCCAACTCTCATTTCTTTCTTCCCTTAAATCTTTTTCACTCTCTGCGTCTCCCGTTCTTGCTTCACGTACGCTAATGTAAATAATGCCTCTTTCTCTCCCATTTCTTCTCTTTGTAGACTGCAGTTTTAATGTCACTAAACCAGCACTTCTAATATTACTTTGGAGTTATTTCAAATTCGCCTTGGTTTTCTTACAGTTCTCTCCCTCACTACAGCGGTAGCATTATAAATGTGTCCTGCGACCGAAAGAACCGAGTAATTTGTTGTGATTTTGTATACCTATTACTTACTACACACAGTAATCTTTTGTTGGGTCCCAAGTCCCAAGAATGTTTATTTCAGAATGAGTAACATCCATGCATTTTCTATATTAAATGCTTCCTGTAATACAAGCTCAAAGCTCAATAACCACATTAAATCTAAAAATAACACATTATTTGGATTTTTTAAAGTTGGGAAAACGTAAGAACTATGCTTAACTTCGGAAAGGATGATTCCCTTGTTCGATTACATTGTTTGGTTTTGAGAAAAATAGGTAACGGTAAAACACGTCGCCGTAAAGACAAAAGTCGCCTTGAGTTTACCCTCTCCTATTTTTTACTCAATAATATTAAACACATAAATTATGAATCAATGAATTGTGATCTAGTTTTTTATAAAAAGCATTGTCAACAATTCAGGTAAAAATCAGTTTAGGTGTAATAAATTATCCGGTAGAATGATACAACTTTACGGTAGAAATTTCCCGACTTAAAAAAATGCATGAAAAACCGTTTTCTATCCATGATAATTTTTAAAAAGCCATACAGAACCAGTTAAAAGATCCTTGCAAGTGAGATCTATTTGTAAAGCAGTGTGCAGATATTATTGGTCGCATGTCCCATGCAATCCTCTTCATCACTTGAGAAATAAATTGTTTTACTTTAACTGATCCGGAGCCGTTTTTGTTGAAACATAACGGATTACAAGAGTGACACCAAAAAGGGATATACAAATGGGACTGCATGTATGGTGAGGAGAAAATAAGTGAAATTCATAAATCAGGGCTAAAGGACAACATTTTTCTCAGTAAACTACAACTCCAGCCAAGAAGGAAAAGCAGAAACATAAAAAGACGGGCTGATGGTGAGCAAATCTCTTTTTATAGCTTTTTAGTCTCGACAGTTATTGTGCATTTACTCAGAATGATTCGAGAAATGGAACGTACGCACATGCAGGCAACTTTATTTCTGTGTGATGTTTGCATATAAAATATTTACACATACACAGATAATATGTGTGTGAACGTTACCCTACAAAGGAAAATGTATAAAAATGGTACATAATTTATTTTATGCGATTTTGTTGTTTTTATTTCTGAAGATATTCCCCTTGCTTTCACTTCTACAAATAAAATTGTCATGTTTGGATCCCTTCATGGTCTCAATTCCACCTTACTTGGCTTGAGTTTAACAGTTTTGGAACACAAGAGCAAATATCTTCGGGACATCGTTTTAATGTTGTCTCGTCCTCGTCACATTTTGGTGTATCACTTCCAGTGTCTCTATTTACAGCTAAATCAGAATTGCACTTGTTCTTTTGATTAATGTGCAACATTCTGTTGTAATAATGCTCCACTCTGATTTAAAGAGCTTATTACGAATGTGAATGTACCGTATATTGCAGGCATGCTACAATGACAGTGAGCATTACTGATGTGACGCAATGGTAATATAATGGAAGTGGAGTGAAATAAAATGTGAATCGGAAGTTGGGCACATCATACGGTGATCGACTGCGAAGAAAAGAGCAATTTCTGTCTCGCCTTTTGTTAGCCCTCTTATCGCTTCTTCGTTGCAGCATGCGTGCCACATTTCTTTATGGTGCCCATGCTCATTGTTATTCATCGTCATTATTATCAATGTCTCAAATTCCTGTTCTCAAAGTCATCTACTAAGAGCATGTATCATGAATTATGAAACGTGGTGAGAAAGAACCAATGAAATGGAAGCCGGTTGCTCTTCGAGTAAATGGAAAGAAGTGGTCCGAAGTGAATTTGTATCGAGCATTGTATGTAACTTTTATTCTAATTCTTACTTGCACAATGAATACTGAAAGAATAAAACTAACAACGATGAAGAAGCAAAAGGGAGATGAAGAATGCTGCACCACGCCTAACAGACCGATATGTAATGGAAGAAAGATATCCATAATTTTTGCAAAGGTTTCTTTTGGTGATTAAAATCTTCGTTTTGGCACATTCAATTAAAANAATGGAAGAAAGATATCCATAATTTTTGCAAAGGTTTCTTTTGGTGATTAAAATCTTCGTTTTGGCACATTCAATTAAAACATATTGAATATTTCAATTAGCTCCCCGCCCTCACTAATCCTGTAAATCAGCCGGAATACCAAGAGGCAGATAATAATTGAATACATAATTTGACAAATTAAATTAGCTACTGTCTTTTCTCATCAATTGAGAATCTGAAATTTTACGAGGTTCACTCTTTGTTTTTGCGACGGCAATAATCGATCAATATCAAAGTGTTCTTTGTATTTTCTTCATTCTTATTCTAAGTAACTACCCGCCTCTAATGGATGTGAAATTGAGAATCTGAAATTTTATGAGGTCCACTCTTTGTTTTTGCGACGGCAATAATCGATCAATATCAAAGTGTTCTTTGTATTTTCTTCATTCTTATTCTAAGTAACTACCCGCCTCTAATGGATGTAGATGAAATGAGTTTAAAATTCTCTTAAGAATAAAAGACAAAATTCACAATATTTATGTAAACAGAAACAGACACATTTATTTGAGAACTTGGCTTTTACAGCACCTCAGGATAACAGTTTTTGTGTTGTTACAAAACATTTTTTAAACAC
Source organism: Cyphoderus albinus (assembly GCA_021029165.1). Lineage (NCBI taxonomy): Eukaryota > Metazoa > Arthropoda > Collembola > Entomobryomorpha > Paronellidae > Cyphoderus > Cyphoderus albinus. The sequence continues at coordinate 11,421 of VYYJ01004187.1, forward strand.
TCATTTTCTGCTCAGCTTCAGTCGATCAATAGCATTACGCATACTTTTAACAACCTATAAAAGCAGTGTTAAAATATAATATAAAAATGCGTATGCAGTTAAAATATCACTCTCATTTTGTAAAAAGAAAAATGTATTTATTAAAGTTTATAAAAGAATGAGTAAGTTTTGAATGAAAAGCATGCCTCAACAACATTTCTGGGTGGATTATTTGAGAGGGTTTCCTCTTATTCTCAAAGTGCAAGTGGAGTAAAATGCTCGAAATGGAAATAGTGCATTCGGAATAAGCAACTAAGAGTGAATTTGGTGGCATTACGATTATATTATGAAGATTATGACTATTACGTGAATGAAAATGACCCATCGTCTCCTCTTTTTTCTATTCTTCTTTTCTTTCAAATCAAACATTTCACATTTCTAGGTTCAAAACATACCTCAAGTTGCGGTGCGGATGAACGAGTTGTTTTTCTTCAGCGAAATAATGATAATAGCTCAAACAACAAGCACATAAGAAAAAAGTGTGTGCCGTGAATTGTGAATGGAGGACAAAAGGATTGGATCATCCTTTTGTACTTTTCACAACATAATAATAATAAATAAAGACAGACAATTATTATTTGTGTATGTCTGTCTCTCTCCTTTTTGTTTGCTTGCCACTGTGTGTGAATACCATGCTCCATTCAAAAACTTCTCTTTTTGTCTTTACCACTTCCATATTTTATCTCCTGAGTGTAATCCAGACGTTCAAACATCACTACTTACGGCAAACTTATGTGATATGATGAAAAGATGAAAGTGAAGAGAAGATCACTATCTATTACGCACTGAGTGAAGACATTTTAGGGTTGCTTACAGTTGTTAAAATAAATTAATGCTACCTACAAATTATAATTTATTTTTTATAAATTTTATGTAATGCTGCCAAGAAAGATTTTTTCGTAGTGCATTCACTCATGCATTTTGATCATAGTGCGGACCCTAACCCGTCATAACTTTGAAATAAGTTTATTTTATTTATTCTTAAATGCTATAATTTAAGAGCACTCGCTGCAATCCGGTAACACATGCAGATATTGTTGGTTTGCACTTTAGCTTGCTCGATTTTGTAATGCTATTAACGATACGCACCTTTCTAAAAGGATGTATCCGGCAAATAAATCCGATGTTATTGGAATGGATGCATAAAATATAATTTAGTACAAGTGATAAAAGTTTATTGTATCAATCTGCATATGAACTTTGGTTTAAGTCCAAATGAAACTCAAATTTGACAAATTGTTGAATTTCTGTATTATTGTCTATTCACCTTTTTACAAAGTTTTTTCTTCCTTCTCTTTACACAGAGAGAAGCGTATTGACAAGAGTGCGCACTTAAGAAGCCAACAATCATAATGATGCAAATGGGTACATGCTTATGTTGATTATGAAGAAATATTGCAGGAGTGAGTGGTAACAGCTCTGTCTCGTTTCGTCTCCCTCATCTCTAGCCAAGCATAACCAGTGGAAAAGAAGAGGGAGAAGAAAGAAAAGCTGTAAGAGAGAATGAAGAGAGGAAAAATAACCGAAGAATGAACGAGGAGGAAGAATGAAATGAATAGAAGAAAGGAAGAAAAAGGCATACTTCCATATTACTGGCAAGAAACCGAATAACTTTTCTTTTGTGCTATGCTATACGACCTGAAGCAGGCAACTTGAATAATAAAGCAGCGCTTATCAAAGTTGCATGCGTTCTAGGTTAGTTAGGTATTTGATGGTTGATTCTTTTTCGCTAGTGTTAAAGAAATTATAAACGTTTTCATTGAACAAAAACGAGTATGAGCATGGTTATCAGTTAGCAGTATCACTTCTCCACAGTGTTGAATACTGCAAAACTAGAAAAATGTACTTGACTAATTGAGTGCATCTTCATACCGCTGACACGTACAATAAAAGTATAAAAGTGGAAGACAATTTTACCTTAGTTTATCTTTTAAATGTTTCTGTAACATTATTGTGCAAAATCAAAATGTAAAATTACTGTTTCTCTTCTATAAAACAGAGGTTTTGATAATAAAATGTACCCAAGGACCGCAACTAAATCCCCATTGAATCATGAGTCCTTTTTGAGATGATCATAAATTAATGAAATAAAAAAACCTTATCAAGGTCATACACAAGTAAACAAACACTCAAATCCTGAAAACTTAAATTTGATTTACAAAAAGGGAGGGAGCGATGATTTGTGTTCCAGGCAATTCCCAAAGGACACGGCCACGGAATAAAGATCATTTGGTAACGGTAGCAAGGGCTGTTACTTGCTACGTTACAATTTCCACAGAACTGCGCCCTGAGCTCCTCCGGCGTGTTCTCATCATCACATTCATTGGTATTGGCTGCGAAACTCGACTGGAGCAGGCTTTTCCCTTTTCGGCTGTTGTTCTGAATTCTGCTCACATGAATGTTAAGTATACAGCCGAAGGCTCTGGTGGGGTAAATACGACCCTCATTATGGTAGATTGTGTATGTAAGTAAGTAAGCAGAAATAATAAAGAAATGAAAGCAATGAGATTTGTAATAATAACATCAATTCGGCAGCCACAATGGTGCTGGTGGATGAATATAGTAGTGGAAAGCGAGCATATGCGTCCCGTCCGCACAGTTCGCTTGATTATGTTTGCATATGAAATTACCCGTTCCCACTAATGAATATTTTATTTCCTTTACTTTCCTCTGCTTGGTGTACACT
>VYYJ01004188.1:0-14143 GCA_021029165.1 Cyphoderus albinus
ATTATCAAGTCGCTTTTTCTAAGAGAAACTCTATTTACATTCCAATTTCCTCCCTTTCTTTTCTCCCATTCTTCTGTCTCACTAAAACACAATTTTTCTTTCTAACCACGACGAGATGAAATATGGGGAACCTGTGACAAAAATGTATTTTTATTTGTATATTAGTGCTGCCCTTTGCCGTGCTCTTTCCATTTCTCTTTTGTTAGAGCTGCGCACACTAATCTCTCCGAAATGCCTTCTCTGGCTCCACTTTATTATCTCCGCTTTTTCATATTGTGCTGGTGAAGCTGTTGTCGTACCACTTTGTGCCGGCTGCTGCTCCGCTCACTCTCACTCATAAATACACAAACACATTTTTATACTCTGCACATGGATTTCCAGCAGGAGTTGGCAATCTCGAATTTAAAAAAAGAACTGCCAAAGGCAGGAAAAGCCTCCTTGTCATCCGTTTTTTCCTATATGTATTTTTGACTCGGTTGCTGGAAATGACACTTTTTCTACGAGGTCGAACTAAATGTACCCTTCAGCACAATAAAGGGTACTCTGTAATAAAGCGCAACACAATTTTTAAAAAACTTTCACATGATTGTACTCTGAAAAGCAGCACCGGGTGGGTGAGTGAAAGCAAAAGGATCGTTCCTTGCTTCAATTCTCTTTTTGCCCACGCTTTGTCGAAATAAATTCCAAATTGTCCAATAAGCACTTTAGGAGGACTCAAAAGTCCGTAGTTTAGACCGTGGGAAAAATCGCCACTTTTTTGTGGTCATCTTCAATCTGATCTTCGATAGAATAATACTCTCAGCCGACAAATCACATTCTCACTTTTGCTGCCCACTGCTGCTGCTGCCATCCTTAGGGACAGGCAGGATTATCTTTTCCACAGGACCATTTTGCTTTCTGTTCTCGTCATTTTTTTCTCCTTTCCTTTTCCACACTCACATTCCTCAACGTGAACTGTCGACTGTCTCGTTACGAAAATAGTAAAAAGGCTTATAAAACTCGGGTGGGTGGAAATGAAAAGAAAATGATTTTGTCTCTTTCCTCTGCTGCTGTTGTTCGGTCATGTATAAAAACTGTCGACTTTCGTTAAATCATCAACAGTGATTCGTCACGGCTCTGTATTATTTTTATTATTATTGTTGTTGCTGTCGTTAAAGGCTTTGATTTTGATTGCCTGCTTGTATGAACCACAACAAGAGAAACTCAGAAGGGGAAATTTTAAGAAAGAAAGAATGAGCCGACATTTTTATTTAGCGGAGCAGAAGAGAGGATAGAAAACGGCTTTTTTTCTCGTGCTTATTTTCTTTCTTACTTTAAAGAAAATAGAAACTCGTGACACACTACAATAGAAAAGAAACACTCTCTCTTTCTCTCTGGAAGAAGGGACAAAGGCTATCACTTCAACTTCAACCTAGCTAAGGTAAGAAGGTACACTTTTACAAAAAAAAACTTTCATTTGCTTCTTTTTCTTGCACGAGGACTAAGTAAAGCTGAAGTAAGAAAAAAAGAAAAGGAGTCAGACAAGAGAGAGTAAGGTAACCTGTGCTAGTACTTATTTTCTGCAAAAAATGTGTTTGTCTAGCAGAAGAGAATGGTGTGTGTGTACAGATAGATATATATTTGCAATAGTTGAGTACTCCTAGATAATAAGTTGTCGTCGTGCTGTCGTGAAAATGTATAGTATTTGTAAAGGAAGAGTTAAAGAATGCTTCCCCGTACGTAAACCCGAAAAATGAGTGTGTAGCCCCAAGTCTAAAAAGTTGTGTGTGTAAACGGAAGAAGAGTGGCAGGCAGATGGATGTGCCTTATTCCTTCCTTAGACTGGGTGACTAAGTCGATGGATGGATGGGTAGAGGAGTGAGTGAGCTCCGTGAAGGTCTAGTATTTCCCATACTTCTTGCTGCAACACTTTACACACACAAACTGCTTTTGTTTAAAAACCTTTCAAATTGCTTCACTTTAAATTGGAGCAATGTTCGAAATATGCTAAAAGACAGGATATCATAGAAGAAAATAGCACCGTGTGTGCCACATAGAATTACTCTCTGATTAATACTATTACTCTACTATTTCCTATATTATTCACTGGCAAAATGTGTGTCTGGGTATTCTAGCAAAAAATGTAGTCAAGTGCGAGAAGGGAGTGAAAAGCAAGAGAGGAGGATGTTGCGGCTGCTTCACTTTTTGTTGTTTGCTACAACGAAAAAAGCAGAGCTCTCTCGAGCTCGCAATCTCTTCTCCCGATGTAAATATGTAACGTACCGTACGTTCATAACCCTGTCCCGTACAATTTGAAAATGGAGTACATATTTTTTTGCCATAATGCAAAAAGTACAGAGGAGAACGGAACAGTGTTGAGTAAAGGAAAGCATGTCTATATTTCAAGTGGAACAGCCATAGGAAAAGCCTGTATTTTCTTTTCACAGTGATGTGAAATGATGAGCATAATGATGATGATGTTTAAAAAAGAAATGATCATTATAAACTTTTCTTCGAGACATTGCTACTTGTCTAGTTTAGCTGTTCTGTCTAGAACTACTACAATTAACTTCAAAACACTCATTCCACTCTGTTCCGTTTACTTCATTTTAGACATGCACAATAGAAACGAAACCCCCTTTTCCCTGGTCATCCCTTCATTTTTTTGTTTTCTTCCTGCTCGAGTGAAGCAAACCCAACAAATGAGTACTTGGTTTCTTGTTGATGATGTTAATAACTGACGTTGATAGTAGTTCTATTTCTATATGATAGTTGTTGTTGTAGAGTAGTTTTTTCTCAGAAAAAATGACGACGGTGACGGTGATGACCGTGGACATTTTATTGTTGGATAGAAAGTATGATGTAGAGAGACGTGAGTGCCTTTTATTTTCTAGAATGAGACATCCCTGAATGTACATGTTCTGTTATTATGGGAATCGTAATAATAATAAAACATGGGACACGACTAGGTAGTTGAGTTCTATGATATGATGATATGATACATGAGGGAAAAAGCTTTTTTTCTTATTCATGTTCCGTTACCCTGTTATGTTGAAGGATTAAGAAAGAGTTTTCCTGAAAAACTAACAAACCAACCTGCCAACTCTATTTACTTTTAGTTTTACAATGTTTATGCTATTTTCTACCTTCACTCACAATTTTACGTGCCTATCTTCCCGATTACACTTCTTTTCTTTTTTTTTCATGCAAGAATTTACCTTTTGTTTCTGCTTCACCGTCAACTTTTTTTCCTTCGCTCTTTTCTTTCTTTCTCTCTTTCTCGTTTTAAATGGCTCAGTTCAGTCTCAGTCTGAGTCTCATAGACCTCGACGGCAATGTTTCTACGTAAGCATCATGTTATTGTGTACTTAAATTCCCCCATTGTACAACTGAACTCGTAATAAATAGAATAATAACTTTGCTCCGCGCTCACTGCTCCATGTTTTTGCGCGATGCGATGATAAGCATCTCTGATGCACTACACATGTACGTACAACGAGTGAGTGAGTGAGAAGAATGTGTCTATACTTCGCTACTCTCCTTTACTTATTCAAATCTAGAATCCCTACACAAAGCTACATTTACTACTATTACATGGTTTCATTTCATACAAATCTTATTCTTCTGGGTAGTGCAAAAAATCTTTTATTTTTCTTCCTGGTTTCTTTTTTCCCGTTTCTTCTTTCCTTTCTTTCCCTGACTCCACACTCATATCTAACTGGAAGCAATGAAGTTGTTGATGATAACAATAATAATAATGACGTTCATGATGATAAGCATCTCTAGAGTCGGAGAGAGCCATCTCTGCTCACTGTAACATAATGTAAGTGCATTTTGGTTCATGTAATATATTTTGAAAATATACATTCCTATGAATTAAATATAGCACAGCATTGTTTGTGAATTATTTCATTTTTTTGCAAATTACAAATAATAAGAGAAGGACACCACTTTACTTTTGTACACATACTTTGCAAACTACAAAAAGACTTGAATTTGAATAAAAGTGCAGAAATGCAGAAGAAAGCATTCACAAGCAAAGGTAAAGAGAGATTGTGAAAAAATGCATATGTAAACATGGTAGAATAACGAATTACACTATGTTACGTTATTTTACAATGTGAGTAAGTTGGCGAAATGAAATGGCAGTTTATTCATGATGATAATGAGAGAGATAGGCGATGTATGCGATGATACTGATCATTCCAAAGGATACCTATGTGGTTGAGTTTGAGTCAGTGGAAGGATTACAATAACCGCACACATCTAAAAACATTTAATAACGTACAATGCTCAGACTCCGACATTATCTTGGACCGAGCGACCTCTCTTCTCTACCGCTACTCTATAAGTGTTAACAATATAACATGTGGTATTAGCTAGACGTATGCCGTTGTCACAACTTTTTTGATCTTGCACACTTCTTCTCCGACTTCGCCATATAAACGTCTGAAAAGTCGTTTTTTATTGCGAAGTATTCAGAATGAGTCAAGACAAGGAAAGCGGCTCGAGAAAAAGTGTTGCTGCTTGATCACAGAGATTCACACAGAGCAGTTTATTGTAGTAGTACGTACGTTGACAACGAGAAAAGTAAAGTAAGAGCAGTCAACTCAACTCCTTTTTATTATATAGCATCTCAATCTCGCGATCAGCGCGAGAATGAAGTAAAGTGAGAAAGAAAGAAACAGAAAAATCGTCTCAAAGCCTTGTCTTGTCTCTCTCTCTCTCTGAAAATCTATAATGTAATCGAACATATTTTTATAGTACATTTTCTGCACTGCACTGACTAACTTGATCCTTTGCAGTTTTTCCTATAGTATGCAAAGCCATTAAAACATTTTTCAAACGAATTTCTACTTTACTACACTTTCCATTGAGAGATCACTGATCACTATGAGACAGAGAAATGAAAATGAAGCTGTTCAGTGTTTCATACACATTCGTACTTGTGTGTAGGTACGCCTGCATTTTCCGGCAACTTTTCATTTTTCATACACATACATGTGAATATTGCATCCGGGTAATCTATTTGTCTGCCTCCATAATTCGCTCGCTCGCTACCGCCACCGTATTGTGTATAAACTCTGTGTGTCAAGTTTTGTTCAAACAGAGGTGCAATAATGCCAATGATAAGAAAAAAAAACTTATCAATGATGTGTTTATATTTATATATTTTCTATTTTTTCAACTTCCAAATTGAAAGAAAAGAAGTTACATAAACTTCCTTTTCTACACAAGAGCCATGCAGGCGGGCAGGCAGAAGAGAAAAAAGTTAGTTTTTGCGTGCACATTATCCTTTAGATTTTTTTGCCCACCACCATCGTTTTCGAACATGAACACATCCACACAGTGTTTCATGCCTTAAATTGAAACACAATGAAAATAAGAATAGTAAGGCTCTACATAATATATATATTCGATTGAAAAATGTTGGACTTTTGCAATAAGAAAAGTAACGAGATTTAGAAGGATTTAAATGTGTCACTGCTGAGAGAGCGTCAGGGCTATGAAAAACGGTCTTAAACTATATCATCACCGCCATACCATTTTAAAAGTCTTTTCCCCCGATTCCGTATCACATCATACTTTAATCATTATCATTGTAATGCAGCATTACACTCTACCCAAAGCAGACTTGCACTCTTCGCTATAATGCCAACGAACAAAATCTCGCTAATTTTTTTGCACACAGGAGCTCGGCTAGAATGCATTGTATAGAAATGAAATGACTACGTTCCTTGTCAGTGTATGGTAATAATAAGTAAAAAAAGTGAAGCAAGACGAAGAATAAGAGAAGGGAAAGGATTTTTTCGTTATCCTTTTGCTTATCTGCTCCACAATTTTCCTCCCTCTGTTTATCTACAACGTTACTTTACGTGCGTAATGTATGAAAATGAAAAGCATGAAGATGTAGATGGAAAGCTAAAGAAAACATTTTTTATTTTGTACAAGGTAGCTCTTTTTTTATTCCCTACTGATGTGATACCATCTCTGCATTTCCATTTAGTAAGTACAATAATTTGAGATTCAGAAACCGAATTTTCAAATTGCTCTTTCCTTGAGCAATTTAGGCTGAGTTCTGAGGACTCGAATTTAGTAGTACGTAGGTAACTTTATTTATTGTGCTTGTGTCAAATTTATATTGGGCTTAATCCTTATAATTTCATATTATGATAAGAAGAGCTCAAACTCGGCTCGATGTCAGTCTCGCGGAGAGAAAGAGAAGGAGAGTGACATGGTGTCAGGGGAAATTGATAAAAAAATATTGGTTAAGAGAGCGACAAGAAATATTATCTTGTGGATTTTTCTAAATGGGAAAAGAAAGACAACAGTGAAAATCAGTTGAGTTCCTTCATTCTTGCGGCAGTTCATACGTACAGCAGACGAAATGTACGTCTACCTAAGTAAAACACATTTCACCAACATTCTTCAAAGTAACCTTCTCCATCCTTTCATTTTATTATTGTATTTTTTGATATAAGAAAGAATAATGCACATGAGAAGTTGGAAAAGATGGAGCGGAGTGAGAACTTTGTTATTATTATGTTACATGGGGTGTAATGATCACGATGAGGATGAGCTTGGTCTTGGTGTGAGTTTGAGTTAGCTGCCCCTGTGCTTGCTTGCTTCCAATGATGATAATGATGACGATGGGCCAAGTCGGATTCCCAGTCTTTTTTTCTGTATCATTTACCACTCACTCTTTCAACTTCAACTCTTGCAACAACTTAACTCTTTTTATTATTATTATTACTATATTATATTATATCAGAGGAACAACTCTAGCAGACTGAAGAAGACGATACCGATGATACGATACGGATGTGTGTATTATGATTATATTATATTATACAAGGTGCACACACATCACATCACATCCACATCACATAGCTTTTAGTGTGTAACCCGTGCTGGTTCGTTCGTTGGTTGTTGACTAGTGAAGGCTTTCTCGGTCTCCTCGCAGCTTTTTTCTTTCTCGGTGTCTTCCTTGCTTCAACTTGACTCACTCCCTCACGTAGTTATTACACGTACAAACACACAGAGACACGAAACACTTTCCAAGAAAGAGAGGACGAATAAGCAGAAGCGGAGAGTGGAAGAATGAACTCAAGCTCAGCTCATGTCGCTGTCGCGCTCACTCTTCTCCCGTGCACCGCGACTTCCTAAGTAAAGCGGAGAAGTAAAATAAGCGCTCGCTTAAGTATTGCCCGTCCATCCGTACTCTTTTTTCTTCCGTCTTGCAGAGGAGAAGAATCTCTTCTTTTTTCATAAAATGTTAGTTTTAGTTTTTTAGTAGGTTTTCAGTAAGTAGTACATAGTATCGGCTAAGATGGATTGTAAGAGCAGTGCAGATTCAATAATGGCAATGAGATGATGAGTTAAGGCAGTCAGCAAGCCCCAGGAAAAGATAGGGAAAAGAAGTTTCTTGCTTGCTTGCTGGCTTGCTCGCCGCCACTACTGGCCTAAAACTGGTCGCTTTTCCCTCTTGTCTCGCTCTTACTTTTTCTCACGTTTCCAAAAACCTCGTCTTGTACGATAAAAGTTAGATTTTTTCCTTTTTGCTTGTTCAAAGTGGGAAAATTTGTAACCAATGTAATGTAGATATGGTTGACGATGACGATGACGATAACGGTGACCAAATGGGAATGAGTGAATGAGTGTGTATGGATGGGAGCAGTTCAATAGTCAGTAGTAGTAGCGGCGTGGTGGCTGCATGGTGACTTGATGATGGTGCTGGTGTTTGTTACAAGGAATTTGAGGAGTTTAGCGGTTCAGTGAGTGGAGGTGAGTCGCCATCGTCAACGTGGAGTGGAGGAACAAAATAGTCCTTATCATGTAGACTAGACCCATGGTTTTCTCCCTCAGTCTTGTCTCATCCGTTGCTTCTAATGGAAGGTTTTGCACTAGCTCCAACTTGCATTGCATCACGCTTTTTTACTCCACTCCACTCTACTCCTTGCTCCGCGTTGCCACTCCGGCTCCGGTGAGTGTCTTCTTGAAGAGTAAAAGAGGAACACATGTAATAACCAAAGTGCCGTTTTCCCTGTGTTCATGTTCAGTGGAAGGAATGGCAATTCAATGGCAACGCTGCTGCTCCTTTGCTGGGAGATTGCTCACTCGCTATTCCCATTTTACCAGCTTTTAGCTTAACTTTGCCTTTGATAGCCCTCCGACATGCGTTTCATCCCGAAAAATTCCTTTAGACTCAGTCACCATCACGAAAGCATCCCCAGCAAGCGAATATGAGAATTGAGAGGAGCATCAAGAATAAAAAGCAGTTTTACAAACGCAGAAATGAAACCAATCCAAATCCAAACCACCACGTCAACTCCATCGCACTTAGTCAATGCATTTAACATTTGCATTGCATTACTTGCGATTACTTTATTATTATTGGAAGTTAACTTAACGGCTGCAACGGGAAAAGCTTTGCTTTGCTAGTCAACTTAACGTGTCCCCGTCGTCGCCGTAAAGCAAACAAGTAATAATAAAATATAGAGCAGAAGTAAGGTATCGGTGTGAGTGCATATTGCATTTATCTATCTCTGTGCTATTCATTTCATTCTATTTGCTAACCTTATACTTGCTAGTTTTTTTCACCAAATGTTTGCCACAGGCAGAAAAAAGAGTTGAGTTTGGCTTTCGCTGAATTAGTATTAAAAAATTGTAGATTTCTGCTACTGCTCCTCTTGCTCTTGTCTCGCTTGCTCCTACAGCATTTTGCTTCTTTTTCTTTCTTCTCTTAATATAATAATATTCTTCCGAAGGCGGATAAAACACCTCACCCTCAGCTCCGTACTTTACTTGAACGTACCTAGTGGAAGAGAATGAATAACACGATGTAACGTCAACAAAACAACAAAAAGGAGCTTTAGATTTTTTGCTTGCTTGTTTTTTGCTCGTGGGTCTTTACTCGAGCATGATGATGTTTTTTGTATGTAAGTAGAGTAAAAATATATGAACCTTTTCCTTTTGTACTTATACAATTTCATCTTGAACAATTTTCCCCCTTTTATTATCATTCCCTTTTCTTTCTTTTCCTTGTCCCAGCTCTATTTTATTATCTTGGGATGTTTTGCACAATGATCAGGATCATACTGTGACTGTATTGTAACTGTAACAGTAACAGCGTGTAAAATGAAACAACGAAAGTTTTTTCTTCTTTTCTTTGGAAAAAGGAAGAAAATGCACAATTTCCATTCTATCAATTTCTCCCAATATCAGTCGTAATGATAAATACGATTGTATCATCCGTATTTGCTTCTTTCACTTGCTCGTTCAGTTCAGTAGAGATGAGTGAGATCGTAACAATAATGTGCATTGTCGAAGACATGTGTGCATATTCTAAAGTGATAATCTATCTATCTCATCGGCATTTCCTCAATAGTAGAATTGTGTGTCTAGTCTAGAGTAACTTGAGATCCGAAGTAATAATGCATTTCACTTCCTTGCCGTATTATTGATATTACACTATTTGGAGGAAGATTACAAAAGAAAATAGTGTTTCAGAGTTTTACAATGCATGCATGAAAAAACGTAGTGAAACAACACATTTTATCTACACTTACTTTCTCATGACGTACAGAAACCGGATGTGACTCTAATGCATTTTTACAGGCGCATTTTATTGCAGCATTTGTTAGCCCGTTTTGCTTTGTCCTTTCCTCTCCTCTCTCATCAGCCTCTCTCTATCGAAAACAAAGAAGGTTCATTTTCATACAACTCCACTCCAACCCCCATTTCCGTTTTCCTTCCTTCCTTTTTTACAACAGTTAATTTAATATAAGTAAACTAATGTAAAAACGGACGGACAGCGCTAAGAGAGCAGAGACAGAAGGCATAAAAAGTTTTTTCTTGATTATTTACTTGTAGCATATCACATTCGCATTCGACTTCGATTCTCCTTGCTTTCTTCAGTTTCAATGGGAAAGAGAGGTATCTTTGTTGTATTTTATTGTATTGTGTGTGATAGTGATATGTGCAGCTTTTTTGTTGAAGTGTTCTTTTGTTTTGTAAGTATTTGCACAAGCAAGGTTAATAAATACTTATTTGCTTCGAGACGGAAAATGAAAATGTTTCTGTTAGTATGTAGCAGCAAGTAAGCATCGTGCATGCCCAATGCCCAATTCAATTCTTGTTCTGTCTTCATCGGCGTGCATTCCCCAAAAATCACTTGTAACTTGTGTGAAGGGTTTTCGCTAAAGAAATAGGATAGAATCAAATGGAATTGTTTCTTCATGGCAGCTCCTTTTCTTTCAATATCCGATGCAATGCAATACCATCGCCCGAATAAGTTTTGCAAATGCTAGATGTAGAGATAGAGACGAGACAAAAAAGTACAATGTACTATGTACGAAACAAAGAGCATATTTTATTTATCGAGGTGCATCATTATCAACATCAACCAACAGCTCGCGAGAGAAAATGGAAAAGACCCAAACTAAAATAAAGTATCGTATGTACCTTTGTAATGCATTTTGCGATGTTATGTATGCATATATAACATAACATTTCCATTGAAATTTTCACTTTATATTCTAAACTAGCAGTGCAAAAGTGGAATCGAAGACAATGATAATAACCACGCATATGCTTATCATGAATGAATACACGTATGTTGGGTTATGATGGGGCTAAAATAGAATTTGGAGAAGTGGCTATTGCTCCTTGGAGAGATCATTCAATTTCCCCAAAAAATCTATTCCTTCCTAACATTCTACAATTTGGCTCGGACTTGTTCCTCCTGAAAAGTTTATCATGTATGTACTTATACCGAGCATGAAACAAAAGACGCAGCTATGAGCAAAAGGAAATAAAAAAACGAAAGTAAAAGCATAAAGAATTAATTTTATGCATGGACATGCTTTAGGCAGAAGTACGTTCAAATCCGTAAATGGACCCTTCTGAAATTGGATATTGAAAAGAAAGAAGAAAACGGCCTTTTTCAAAATTCAGCAATTGAAAGTTTCTTCAAAACCACTTTAGTTTCAAAGGTCTCACAGCCAACAATCCGGAGCATAGTTTGAAATAAAAGGAACTCTGCCTCTTCTAGTTCATTTGCTAATTGCTTGCTAATTGCTCAGGTAAACGATGATAGATTTAGAAAGCACTCACAATTTTTTATTTTACCAGCTTTACTTTTAATTACACTCATCTCAATTAAGTAGGTATATCTTGTGATTTTCTAGAAACGTAGTATTGTTATACAAACCTTTTGTTCCTATCTCTTAATTAGGTATTCTATTCTAAATACCAGCAAACACATACATAGTCCCGAATTTTTTTTCTAGCAAACTATAAAATATCCTAGCAGAAATAAATGGAAGTGGGATTTGTTAGGCTCACATTTCCATGTCATTGTCTGTCTACAACTCTTGATTACATCAATAATCGTAATAACATGTTAGGTTTGCTGATTTTTTTTGCTATCGTTTTTACCATCAATACAGGGATAGTATTGAGATCTCAGGGTAGAGTGGGTGGTCATGTCTCTCTTTCATTTCAGACTTGGTCCAAAAAAGTCCTCAACACAACAGAAACAAGAAAAGGCCAATACTAGAGCATTAAATAAGACTTAAATAACGCACAATAAACTAAACCGACGTAAAAAGCTAGCTTCTACATGTTCATTTCCTTTATGGTAAGGTCACAAAATGAGAGAGTTTCCACTACATATGTAAAATGGTTGCAGACGTATCTCAAAGCCCCATTTCCACTCTCTTTTATTATGTAACGGTTAGAAAAATTGTTTCGAGAGATATTTTGCTTGTGAGAAATCTCCATTATATTGTTATAATCCTATTTCTTCCAACTCGGAGGGAAAAATTGACACAAAGGAATACGAATAAAAATATATCAGTAGTGAATAGTGCTGAATAGTGAGTGAGTGAGGAAAGAAGAAAAAAGCAAAAGAAACAGAATAATTGTATATTGGCATGAGATAAATGACAAAGGTAGTATCCCATTTTCGAGCAATCGATGGGATTTTGGAATTCATAGGTGATTTTATTGGGTGATAAAAACAGTGCTTTCCCATTGCGCCACTACTCACTGTCTCAGACAAGGCACACCGACACAATCTCCAGTGATAATACAAATGGAATGCACATTTAACAAGTGTAGTGTAGTCGTAGGCATCATTCCCTTGCGATTTTATCTAATATTACACTCATAAAATGCTGTATTAGGACCATATCAACATTCATGTGGGTGTGATTGCATTGCGATTGCATAGACGAAAATACTTACGCAGCTCCTCCAGAAAGAAAGTGGGTAACTCTGATTTTGTTTTCTTCCTTCACTTTGAAACATCAATATGGAGTTATTTTGAAGAGAGGATAAGTTTAATAGGTCAGTAATACCAGTACCGCTGCTGCTGCAAAGCTTTTTCCTTCAATTTCATTCCATAATTCATTCGTCTTTGAACAATCAGTCAGTCGTTGTTTGTGGAACACATCATAACATAATAATAACACAATGCTATTTGTCTTTACTGCTTCCTTGCACCTCTTTATTGGTAGAAATTCAATGATTCAATGCTGCACTTCATTGAGGTGCACGCACACTTTACTATGAAATACAGCAAGTCAGATTGACGCTGACTATTACAGCGAGGGTAATGAAAAAAGTAGGGAAAGTTACGTTGTGTTACATGTTTCATGTGTTCATGTTATTAACTACTCAACGTTACTTGCATTCATCCATTCTGTTCTGGATGGAATGTTTGGTCTCAATCAACTTCAGGTAAATTGGCTACATTATTAGCAGCAGTAGTATTAACTAACGCATTTGTGTTTTCTGAAGAGAAAAGCTTATTGATTTTGTAACGATTGAGCAACCGCAACATACATTCCGTTTTGCCGAATCATTTATCATTTCATTGCAACATGTGAATTAGTTGGAAATTTGTGTTTGTGTCACAAATTCACCATTCGTGAAACTTTTAAGCACAAGAGAGATGCTGTGGAGCGGAATGTTACTCGTTACTTTGCTTCGTAGTAATAGCTTAATTGGCCGAGAAGAATCTCTTAAATCATTATTTTTATAGATATGTCGATTGCAAACTTGATTACATTACAACGATGATGTATTTTCTTCAAGAGAAATGATGTAACTCATTCGTTAACTTTGAGAAAGAAATGCCTAGAAATGTGTGCAATTTTTCCCTAAGTTTGGATCTAGTGATGTTAAACTCAATTTCGACGAAGACTCTCTTCTTTTTCGTCTCCAGATTCTCTCACTCCGTATATATGTAGCGTGTCAATTTCTAGATTAATTATATTAAGGACAGAACAAGTGCCCATCTACTAAAAATGGATGTATGGATGTACTAAAATGTTACTGATATGATGGATGATAAAATTAAAAGCCATCTTCACTTTGAAATTTCCTGCATTATTGTTCCAGAAATGTCAGACAGGAAGGCAATATCTCTGGTTGTCTTCTCACTTTCCTTTCCTAACAGCTAAAAAGTGTCATATTATTGACCACAACCATACATACTACCATAAACATGACATCTCACAGAATGAAATGTTTCCATCAGTTGTCAACTAAACTGGAGTGTGCTTGTTAAGGAATAAATATAGTTGTTAGAGTAAAATAAGTTGTGACAGGCGGTATTCGCCACATATTCTTCATACATAATTCTGCTTTTCTGCCTGGAAAAAATTGATGAATGACGATGATCAATCAAATCAACTTTTATAAAACATACACTCGGCTAACTTTGCATATGTTAAACTTTGATGTCTCTGGTCTGGTTAAAAATGATTTATTTATATCGGACATTTTAATGTCATCAGAGTGTTACGTACACGTGTAGGTATACATCAAAGCAATTAGTATGGTACCATCTCCATCTCCTTACATATTCAATTACAGTCACATAATATCTAATCATAATCAAGCAATAAAACTTAGTTAGTTACAGCTGACTTGGTCAATTCAAGTCTAATGAACTTGCCTAATTAATATAGTTAAAATGTGCTAGATATCTAACATATACCATGCTTAATGATAGTAGTGAGCATACAACTTTGAGTTCAAAATAAATCTGATCAAAGAACAATGATTTTTGTGCAGATTTGCCGGTTCACTGCTCATCAGTCCTGACAAAGTAAAAACTAATAAAAATGTGATTCCAACCTGAAAATGATTTACA
>VYYJ01004189.1:0-14138 GCA_021029165.1 Cyphoderus albinus
CTGTCAAATTCTGGTTATTTTGAAGTATTTTTGTCATTTTGTCAAAAAAATTAATCGGGGTCCCTTTGCCCTACCCCAACCCTGCGAACTCCCATACATGCGTTTTTTGTTGAACGAGTTCAACGTTATAGTTCTGGGGATAATATTGTACACAAACATTTGTCATTAGTAATACTGTTATAATACTCAACTCAACAAACAAACACAGACTTCGTTTTATGAATGAATACGTATGAGTTTATTTCGTGCTCTAAAGTTGAAACGGGGGTTTACGGTGGTAGATGACTTTGTCCGACTTGTCGGGGTATTAACAACGGTGGATGGTGCAGGTGTCACCACAGTTTTCTCAGTGCTGTAATAGTCATTGATCTCATCATCTTCCAAAGGTTTTATGTCTTCTTTTTCATTCACCTCATAATCGTAATCGTTGTCTGCATTTTGCTGATCAATTTCTATTGAGGTATTTTTACTACTGGAATTATCCTCTTCCACTAACTGTTGACTCTCAGAAGAATTGTAGCTTTCCTCTTCGACGAAATCGACATTCTCTTTTAAGGTGCTATTTTCAAAACTTTCATTGTATTCATCTTCTGATGATGGAGCCGGAGTTGCATCAGCTTCAGCTTCCTCGTTTTCGTACTCTTCGACGGATAAGGGGGAAATGGTGCTGGAACTAGATTTATTGATACTTGGCTCGGTTTTCATTTCTACGGCGAAAGTTTCATGATGATGCTTTATATTTTCTTTCACAACTGGGGCAAGTATCTCTGGAAGAGGACTCAAATCTAGGGGCATAATTGGATTTCTGTTTTTCTCTGACAGAACGTTATACTCGTAATACTTTTTATTTCCGGTTTTATCTGGAGAATTTGAATTTAAACTGCTTCGGGTTTGCCGAGTTAGCTCTTCCTCATTTTCCAGCTCAATATTTTTAAAAACTACGACACGGGATGCTTCTGACATTTGTTCCATCTTGACATCCTCCTCCATGATAGTTTCAAGTTTTTGAACTCCTTTCACTTTGGAAGTAGGCGTGAGTTTTAATCGAGTTACAGGGGCTACAGAGGTCACCTCTACTGAAGCAACTGCATCTAGGTCGATCCTCTCTTGAAACCTGTAGTCGTCATTTTCTAAATCGTCTACTTCGTCCTCTATTTCTGTAGTGGCAGTTGTGACCACAATTGGAGCTACTGTGGTCGTGCTTTCTATTATAATTTCGTTTCTGCTGCTCGCCGCACTTCTGAGTCGTTTCTTGCCAAAATTCACTGGCCTGGCGTACATCCGCCTTACGAATCGCTTCTGACCTGGGGATTTTAATTCCAGAGGAGGATCGGCGGTTGTGGTTAAGGGAGTCGCAATTGTTGAGTGGAAAGCTCCATACGAAGTGCCGACATCTTCAATAAGTTCTTCATTTGGTTCCGCCGTGGTTGTTGGCGAAACGGTCGGTTTCCTTCGTCGACCGAATGGCACTGGGCGTCTTTTTCTAATGGTTACAATTTCTTTCGGAACAGGTCGCACGCTGGAAGTTGTAAGAAACAAACTTTCCAATGATGCATTCAGTTTCTTTCGCACTTTCCGAGTAACATTTTGATGACCCAAGTGACCTCTTGGGTGAACTATGACGCGTGGAGTTGTTCGAATTCTTTTTCGGACCACTCTGAAACCCGGTCCTTCGTTGAGAACTTCAGGTTCTGCTGTGACAGTTTTAATAGGAGTCTGAGCTGTTGACTGGGGCTGTGAAGGTGCTGTAAAGTAGGTTGTCGGGCTTGGGGTAACTGGCGTAATCGTTGAAGGTAAAATTTCTTCCTCTTCCTGTTCAACGCCATGGCCCAATTGGTTGCCTTCAGGGTCAGAGGAAACAGATTCTCCATTTCCGAAACTTTTTCCTTGACGGGAATTTGTCGAATTGCCAATGTCAACTCGCCTCTCATCGATGTCACCTTCGTCCGTCACAAATGACTTTTCAGACCGAGAAGCGTCATATTCAAATGAGACAGGGTAGTTCGGTGTCGAAGAGACTATGGGGATTTCGAGGTAATTTGCAGGACTTGTTGGATTTGAGATTGTTGGTATTAGTTGATCTGGGGGCAAGAGCTCCTGAGATGGCTCCGGTGATAACGGAGGTCCGCCTGTACTACTGACAGAATTTATAGGTTCGGGAGGCGCGATTGTCTGAGACACTGTGTTCGAGAATGACGCTGGAGTAGACCACACCTGAGGGCCAGGTTTGAGAGGAATTAGAGGTGTGGGGGTGGGACCACGCGGAGGTGGATGGAATTGGTCTCTTATGACTGAGAAACTGTCAAAATTTGCAAAACCATCTCCGCCAGGTCTTGGAGGAGGCTTGAGCCGCGGTGGACCATAGTTTGACTGAGGTTGAACGCCTTTTCCAGGTGGTCCGTACTGTGGATTGATTTCATTTCCGGGAGCATGATGTAAAGGCGGACCTGGCTTTTGCCCCGGTGGTCCATACGGTCTCGCCGTATGTCTCCACTTATTAAGAATCAAATCCGAAGCCTTTTCTGCAATCATAATTGTTGCCGCTTGCGTCGGAGTTCCCACAATTGTCGGCATTACTGAAGCATCTACCACACGTAGTCCCTTGATACCTTGGACTTGAAGCTCTGGATCAACGACAGCATATGGAGATCCCACTCTTCCCATGGCGCACGTTCCAACATGGTCATTATTTGCAATCGAGAACGATCTTACGTAACATTCCCAGTAAGCATCGCTTCGAAATGGCACATTCTCACAGCCTGGATAACACTTATCCGAGTACCACGCGTCCAGGGTTCGAAATGTGGTTGTATTCTCTGCCAAGAAGAGTGCTCGTTGCACTCCTTCAATCAATACTTTAATGTCATGTTCCAAAGGGTCACTTAATGAGTTTGGGTCAATCACTGCCGATTTGTAAGGACTCTTAGAGGGGAGGCAAAAGTCACCCTTTGACAAAGGTCGAGTGAGTGTGACCATTATGAAAAACGCGTCCTTTTCCTTTCCCGTCACATCCCCGTAGTACTTATGAAGAACTTCCTGTCGTATTCCAAAGGCATGAGCAATGTCTGAGTAGAACATTCTGTGTGGGGTCAAGCCAAATAAACTTAATTGAATGTCCGGCCATCCGCTTTGTCCTTGAGCTTTGGCAAACGAGCTGCTAATGAGAGCAACCGCGTTATACCCAGTTGACGATAACGGCCCTTTTCCATTGGCAGCGAAATTTACAAATGACCCTTTGTCAATGTCTCTGTCGAACGAGATGGACCTGTGCTGGCTAATATAAAAAGGACCCAAAAGCGTCGAAATGTGATCTTGAAGATTTTTCCCTACTGGCAGCACAGATTTGACCGGAATCTAAAATCACACAATAACATTTTTCAAATCTGGAATCAAAAATCTGACTGTTGTATGTCATAGGTTAATTGAGCAAACATACATGAAGTGAACTTAAATGCTCCAGTTGACCAACTCCAGACAGAATCAGTAATTTTGGAGTCTGTAACGTTCCCGCGGATATAATGCATTCCTTATTTGCAAATGCAAATCTTTTATGTCCATGCCTGTCATATTCTACACCATAGGCTTCATTCGTTCCATCTCGGATAAGTATCTATCAATAAAAGGTTAATTTGATCCTCATTTGGTTAGTTACTCTGTTCGTATTCTCACCATTAGCTCAATGATTCTTAATGAACCAATTTTTATACAAACACGCTACAAGCAATATCCTAATCAACACATTCCAATAATTCCTAATGACAGGAAGGAATTCCTACGATTTCCCATTATTCCTTTGAAAATTATAATTTTGCATTTATGTAACTGATGCATTTCTTTCGCTTACCTTGTTAACATGAGCGAACTTTCTGATGAGTAAGGACTGTCTACTACGCACTGGTTGGATGTAAGATCTGTAGGTGGCTTGTCTCACGCCGTGCTTTATGGGATAAAACACCGTGTCGAAACCTTTGTTTAGAATGAATCAAAAAACGCCGCTTACTTGTCAGTACCATTATCATGTTACATTCTATCTATGTAACAGTAACACGCATTTTTACTCAAAAATATAAAGTAGGTACATGAAACGTGCCTTCATATGTAAAAAGGATTTTGCATTGTCGGCCAGTACAGAAAAAAAAATATTGATAAAAATAGAGCACTAATTGCAGTGCAAAGGCCTGCTGAAGGAATCAGTGGGAGAATGGTTATAAACAAGGATGTAGTCAGTGACATCTTAAAAATGCATGGGAATAGGATGAAAGGAAATTGTAATAAATGGAGTTGTGTAGTTGGTGGAATTTTATGTTATATAATAAAATAACTTTTATCACCTTCTGAATAACGACCATTTAGATCTATATGAGGATATCCCATCTCGACACCTGCCAGATTCCATTCTTTTGCAATACCCACGAAATCGGGAACTTGAATCTGCAGCGGACCACCGTAACCGTGTACAGATTCTAAAATGAAAAAAATATTGTAGATAAATACAAAATAATAAAAAAGGCTAAAAATTTATTAAAAGCTGTTTATATTGTGTACTTACTGTCGGTAGTTTCGCCTACAAAATGCTCGCTCCGAATGAAGTAGGGCAGAACCCCTTCATAGCTCCAGGTAGGATCTCCGGTAATGGTCGCCCAGTTATTGAAGTCCAAAGGAGATCCCCGAAGATACATCATGTAATCGATGTTGCCGCTACCACCAAGATTTTTTCCTTGGGATAGGATGTATCTCTGATGAAACAAAAAACGAATTAAGCGAAAGTTAAGCTTTTATGAAATAAAAACTTTTTTTTAGAAATTTAATTTTGACTGGTACCTTGTTCGGACATGAGAAGCATGACTTAGTTTGTGTGACGGACTTGTGCTTAAAGTCAGTTCCTATATTTTTTGGAATAAACAGGGACAAGCCTGGAATAGCCTGAGTAGAAATAGAAAATAAATATTTTTTTTAGTGATCACATTATTGGGTTGTAGTGGTAATTGTGTAGTAATACCGATTTCTAACCATAAATGGATGCGTTTCTCCGCCCGCCTCTAACAGTAAAACTGTATGATATTGGGAAAGTCTATTTGCTAAAGGAGAGATAATTAAAAATTTAATTGAAACAAAAACATTCAATTACATAAAGTCAACAAGGAGCTAAAAATATTTTTTAATCTACCTAAGACGCTTCCAGCGCTGCCTCCGCCAACTGAAATAAGTTTAAAAATAAATATTGAATTGAGAATGAGTTTGATTTATGTTGATAACGATAAACGTAACCTGACCTAGCCCAAGATCAGATTCATTCGTATGCCGGGAGAGTAGCATCATCACGCATCATCTTGCATCATGCACCCAAGAGATTTTTCAAACAATTTTGAATTTTATTCCATATATTTGCACTTTGCAGCAATACATATGAATGGATAAATGGACAGGATGGACTCAAATTGAAAATATTTTGTATGAAAAATAAAACTGCATCAATCTTCCAGCCAAAATGGCATTTTCCAGACGTGTAGAGTATGATTAATGTATATATTGCCGTAAAAAACTAAAATAAATTGATTTCGTGATAATGTACATTTTACAACAAAAACTAGAGCTCACGACGTAATAATTCAATATCAAAGAATGCAATTATAAAACGGTCTGCTAGTTTTCAAGGGCTCAATTAGTAGCAATATTAAAAGTCATAATGAAAAAGAATTGAAGACACACTGGCATATGAAACATTCGACCTTGAGTTGTAACTTTTCAAATTACCTATGATGAAATCAAAAGTGTCATCCTGACTGCGAAAATTATCTGTCAACTGGTCTTTGAGTCGATCTCCGTTTTCCCACACCGAACTGAACACAGCGAGCGAGGCAATCACTCCGTATAAAATTGGCGAGAAAAAGAGGTTTTGGAAGGCAAACCGAAACGCTGATAAAATTCCCATTGTTTGGCAATTCACCAACTTTCGTCACCGAACACACCAAAAAACTCGAATTCACTAAACTAGTGTAAGTTCACCATTATAAATGTTCGCAATTTTGCAATTCGGAATAAATTAAGAATAATTCTATCGGCATTGTCTGGAACTACTTCCTGATTAGAGTAATTTCTAAAATCTGCAATTGTTTCACTTTACCCCATTTTAAACACGCTCAAGAAAATTGGGCTTTCGGAATAAAATACAAAAAGAGAATTAAACAAGTCACAGGAATTGAAGTGTGAATTCCTCATTTTATGATAGACACATGAGAGACTTTGAAACTTCTTGACACTGTCACTGTTTCTAATTACGCTACAATTACTTTGCTTGAGGCAAGAACATGTTTCACTTTCAACAGTTGCACTATCAGTGCCATTTCAATTATACGCATCAAGTTAAATTAAATTATCATGTTAGTTCAAGCTAAGGTCTGCTTGACTACCCCTTTCACATGACAAGCGGATTCATACTTGTCGTAAAAGTTATTATTAAGCTGCTACCACTTTTCTTTTCATGAATGCTCTAAATAAACTCAAAGACCTTTCCAAAATTTTAGGAACTTAACTTGCAGTTAAGACATTAGAATGTCACTTAACTTTAAATCCGCCTAAAACAAGTCAATCAACATTCAACTTGCTAAAAATTGCAAGCTGTGTGTGAACTGTTCCCAATTTGAACGTACGGGAAGGGTGATTAATGTTACGAACAATTAAAGCCGACAGTTTTTTTCCACCTGTTACTTATTAAACCGGCAATATTCACATTCACTCACTCGCTCTGTCAATACTAAAGGGGCAATGCCATAATAAAACTATTTTGATAAGTCAAAACATTCAGTAAAAAACTTTAGCACAAGTTCACAGGGAATGAATACAAATGAATAAAAACCACTGGAAACCAAAACGAGCTATTTAATCATGACAGAGTGCAAAACTCACCACCTTGCGACTTGCGCTACTATACTACACAGATAATAACAATAACAATAAATAAAAATGACTCAATTTTGTCTCAAAAGCCATTTATAAAAATAAAAGTTGACCACTGAAACTTTTTTCAGGGGCTCACTAATTTTCTTGGTTGAGGCTAGGTCAACTTTGCCTTGCTCCCAAGAGACTTTGATGCCACGTCTGATCTCTTGAAAGATATGAAACCTATGAGTTAAATCGTGCCTGTCATTCGTATCAATTACAAAGACAATCTTTTATCGTCGTTTCCTTCATATCACGACAGTATAAGTGTTGGATTGACTTTGATTCAACTTATGTAAGTTTCTTGCTCATCCATTTCTTTGAAACATTGGTCACTGCAGTTTTTCGTCTTACCTTGTGATGACGTCTCGTTGAAATAAAGAAGATATCTACATATATCCATAACGTGGGTAAAAACAAAAGCAGCTCTTTAAGTTACTTGAACAAGAGTGTAACCTTTATTGCTACATTTCTGTTTCATACTGATACAAAAGATTTGAAATGACCATGGACGAGTTTCGGTTGCAAAAACTTGAAGAAATTGTTTGTTGGCTTTGTTCACTCAGTTATCCATTTGATGGTAAGGGTGGATCCAACCATTGTGCGGCCGTTCACAGGTATTATTTTAATGCAAATACTCTGAGCAAGGTGTCAAACTTGAATTTACATTACAATGCGTTGTTGTAAGAGGGCGATTTTGAGGTAAAGAGTGGCATATTTTGCTTGAACGTTATTTTGTGCTTTATTACTATTATTATTATTGGGATTAGCGCAGCATAAATCCCTTTTTAACATATTACGCACATAATTGCAACATTCATCCATTTTCCATTATATGATCCATAAAGCTGCATTCTATAACAATAAGCATTTACATGATCGCATGGAAGAAGGTATTTCGTGCAAATTATAATCGAAGCAGCAGTTTAATAGGCACGATAAAAACTATACAAGAGGTAATTTTTGTGTGACTTAACCTAGACTTTATATTTGTGATTGTGACTCATGATGATGAGGATTCGCATTTTTTGATACATTAAATAATAGGTAGTGTTTATGGTGCGGCAACGATGGTGCTACTGATTAGAATTCACCCTGCGCTATGAGAATTTCGTAAAAGGTTTTCCAACCTCTCTTTCCTTATTCCCAGTGACCAATGGCAGAGTCATTAAATTAACGTATAAAAACTGCACATCGTGCTCGTAAGTTTTTTGCGAGTGTCTTTTATTTGTAAATAGGTAGCAGCTTGCAATAAACGCATGGCGTGGCGATGGAAGCAGAGGGAAGATGATATGTATGTATTTACTATAATGATATTAGTAGTATTAGTGCCGTAATTGTTTCATTGGAAAACTGAAACGTATTGTGCAAATATTTATAAGAATTGTTTTGTATACTTGCAATCAGGCGAGAGATTATCCATTGCAAGTTGCAACACTGGTTCTCTTTTTAGGGTTCCGAATCACGCACACTCTTCGGTTTGCTCAATCGTATAGTATTCAATTCGTAATTAATGTATGTTATGTATGTATGTATGTTACTGCAGAAATACTATTAAAGTATAATGCAATTTTATGTAAAACTGTAATAATTACTATTTCATCAGTTAAAATAATTTATGTTTAGTCAGTCCGAGTCTGTTATTTTGACACGGCTTCCGAAATGGCCTTTGTTTTGTTATATTTTTATTTTTAATGAAGTGTCAGATTTTATAGCACAAAACTGCCCTGCTTGAAATGTACCACCCAACTTTCAATTAGTAACCAATGTCTTCAATAAAAATGTTTTTGAAAAAAGTTTGTTAGTGTCTGGTGACCTGATGACCTATCAAGTTGAACTTCACGTTAATTTGGTTTATTTAATGAAAGGTTTTGAGCAAATATCTTTAAATGAGCACGAGACCGGATGATTGTGATGTTTAATTCAAGAACCTTTTAAGATGAACTCCCATTTTTATTACTTGTATCATACAAGTTGTATGGAAATACCACCATACAGTGTCAATCAAACAAAATGAAATAAAAGGAGCAGAGAGCGATTAAAAACTTAACAATAATAACTGAATTTTATAATTAGAGACTGTGCACTGTGCAGAGTTATGTAAGTATATATTTAATGTGATATGCAATGGTGCAATATCGTAGGACAATAATTATTATTGTTATGCTGAAGAACGGGAATCACGCACCTTGCATCTCACAGCTTAGGCCATAACTGATATTAATTCACCCTATTAAAATAGGATGTTAACATGCACAAAACCGTTAATGCTCAACCGTCACTTGTTTTAAGGGCTCTAATTATGTTTTAATTAATTAAGTGAAACTGGGAATTGCAACTTTCAGGAGCTTACTAAATATTTAAATAAGGAATACATGATTTAAAGGAATTGCTTAATTAAGTGTTTCACTTCTTTCATTCACCTATTGATTTAATTGGGGTACTTAACTTATTTACTTAAAATGCAATCACGGATGAACTGAATAATTAATCATCATGTATTCGATCTCTCATTATCTCTCACGTTTATGTTAAACCATTTATGGTATTTAGCGGGTAATTAAGGAGAATTGCATAAACAAAGCTTTCACATGACGTTAATAAGATGCTCGTTATGACACATTTTAAATGCCAATAGAAGCACACTTTTATTTTCATCATTTAGATTTATTATTATAATTCTGAATTGCAATTTTTTAATTTTTTGCACACTGGGACTTGACAATTCCGCAATATATCCAATTTCTTTGAATAAAAAATAGCTACCAAATTGATGCTCCCATTTGACTGTGGACACCAGCATTATGCTTTTTATGTTTTTTCTCAAAGTACATGAAGTCCTGAAAGCCATGTAAAAAACTCTAAAATTAAAAGCTTGGACAAAATACCAATGTCCAGTCTCAATAACTGATAACTTACAATAAGAAAAACAGCTCCGACTAACAACGCTGTGATAGGTGGGATCAACAAAATGAAACATGAAAATTAAGGTCTGGTTATTGTGGTTGCATACAAGAATATTGTTTCAAACAAAGTCAAAGTCATGATTTATAATTTCATACTCTTTAGGGTAGGATCCATATCGGCAGGAAATGTGACACCAAAGGTGTCTGCAGTTGTAAAATGTTCTTTGAGGATACCTCCCCATTGTTTGTGAATTTCACCTACTTGCGTCCCATGCAAATCCTTCACTCTAAAGTGAACCTAACAAATTCCAAATAAATAAATTGTGCGCAAGTAATTTTTTACCTATAATGACCAGCTCGCAATTGCCTAATTCATATACAATTAAATTCAGGCAAATCAACAAAGCAATTTTCGAAAGAGAAAAATGTGACAACTTACAGTGCAACACATACAGCAATGACATGGTCCCTTGATTCTTAACACTTTTTCATTCTTATCGTTCCACACACTGAATCGGGGACAACAACAGTCGCAGAGATTTTCGGTAACTTTCCCGAGGTAAACATCGGTGCCTGTCAAAATGTGTATTTCCTAATAAAAGGTAAGAAAAGTAATGAAATTCGGGTTGACGGACATTCTGTCATGTTGCCTTTTTAATAAAAACAGAAATCTTACATTGCAACATCTTCCACAGAATGGAAAGCAGAAGCAGAAGCAGCAAGTGCAGATACGTTTCACTTTGAGCACGATGCCACCCATATTGTTAAGCAATACAATGGTGAAAGGTCGACTGGGTCCACAACAATGTACCAGACAGCAATTACTTACCTCCGCTGCCAGATACAATCGCCGGCCTCCCATGTCAAGGACCTCGTATCTGTTATTTGAATCGAATCCGGTGAAAACTAATTCCAGCATTGGGAAATGAAATGGCAATTTAGAAGTGGGGAGATTCTTGCTTATAAACTTATAGAATGCGGATTTGAGTACCTTCAAGCGTTTCTATCATTTGCCGAATCAGAATCATTGACGTTGGGATGAGAATCTCCATACCAGGAGGACAAATGGCTAATGGAAGAAAAATACTCCTTGTTGTAGTATCAAGATTGCAATTAGGAATCAAATAAATGATAAGACATCAATGAAAAATATTAAATAATTATTCTAAATTCGCACCCAACATCTGAGCATATACACTTTCTGTTGGAGTCAGCGCCAAGTGGTGACCACTGGTGCTAGTGGCCACCGGATGGTTACCTTCCCTGTCTGACATTTTGTCTGTAAGACACGAGCTTTGATTTTCCTACTGTATAATAATTAGTTTAACGAGATAAAACCAAAAATGATCTGAATACTGGAAAAATATAAAATTCAAATAAAACGAGGAATTTTTAATTCATAGAAGTTCCAAGGAGTTCCATAGATACAGATAGAGATAGATAGAGAATTTTGTGCCATGTCTAGCCTAGACGATTTATTGTGACGTTAATTGGACTTTGGTGCTGGTGCAGTGCAGGAGATGTAGTATCGATATATATGCATATCATTAATTAATTATCTTAAACTTAAGTACTTAAAAGTAAAATGAAGCCACAACATTTTTTATTTCAGACAAATTCTCTCTCTTTTCGATTTCAAGGTGTCCACTTGGCAACGAAATTTGTCAGCTCGAAACAAGATATACTTCCTGGTTTTCTCTACATTATCAATTCATCATCAAGAGGATCATGATCAAGACGGTTGAATAGGAAACAGTTTGAGGTCATTTAATAGGTGAGGCACTAAGCAAAGGTCTGGGGAAAAGTTATAATGAAAGGATGGTATTCGAGTTTTTCTGAAACAATGGCGGCTTATTCCTAGCAGATGTCCCATCGAGCTAAAGTGACGTGTGATATGTCATTATTAAGCTCTTGACGAGCTGAGTAAGAGTCCGCTTTCAGGTTTTAGTGGAAACCAACCGTTTAGGATAAAACTTGTTCAGTTCCGGTCGATTTGTTCCTAAACAGTTGGTCTCCACTAAAAACCTGAAAGCGGATTTTTACTCAGCTCGTCAAGAGCTTCAAAATAACATCACACGTCACTTTAGCTCAATAGAATATCTGCTAGGAATAAGCCGCATTTTTTTGGATAGTAAAGACCAGGTGGTTAATCATTGCAAAATTGTGTCTAAAACAAGAAACTACAGTGCTTAATTCGTTTTATTGATTTGGCCTTAGTAATGCGTAAATGCGTTACATGCTAGTAAATGGAACCGAGCATAATGCAAATTAGAGAGATATTTCCTGTATTTGTAATGGAGTATGATTCTTGCGAGAAAGGTAATTGGTGCCGGTAAAGCCCGGGCAAAGTCCGTATCCAAATAAACCGATGGATCGGCAATGCAGAAAGAAGAACNAGAGCCCGGGCAAAGGCCCTAACCAAATAAACCGATGGATCCGCAATGCAAAAAGAAGAACTCACAACGCAAAACCGTCGCAACTGGGGCTGAACATTTTTTTGGATAGTAAAGACCAGGTGGTTAACCATTGCAAAATTGTGTCTTAAAACAAACAACTACAGTGCTTAATTCGTTTTATTGATTTGGCCTTAGTAATGCTGGTAAATGGAACCGAACATAATGCAAATTAGAGAGATATTTCCTCTATTTTGGTAATGGAGCATGATTCAAACGAAAAAGGTAATTGCCGGTACAGTCCGTGTATACTCTTAGACAGATTGGTACGCAATACAAAAAGGAGAATTCGTAACACAATACAGTTTATCATAAGTTTCAGCGAATACGTATATGTTTGTTTTTGAGAAATCTATTAAGTCTTAAATAATAGCTAATATTTAAAAAAGCCTTTATTATTTGAGTATATGGTGTTTGTGACAGTTTATTTATTTCCTAAAATAAAATACATTCAATATTCTTTTATATATATTTTTTATTTATATTTATATATTATATATATATATACTTAGATATATCTTAAATTTTAGTATATTATTCCCATTCAATTGGACAGTTGGCAGTCATTTCTTCGATTTCCGTTTCGTTAAAATACTTTGTAGTGCTTGTTTGCACCCCCGAGTGGCCCGCTGCTGGCTCGGGTACTAGTTGCAGTTCGTCCAAAATGTTTTGATACTTCTCTGTATCAATCGCTGGTGTGGGAGTGTGATAGTTTCCAGCCTTGCTCTCTTCCATCCCTAAGTAGGCCCTTACTACGCCAGTTGTTGCGCAATGATCGGTATATCTGCATTCAAAAAAATGTCATTAAAATTAAATTGATATTTTTTACTGTTAGTGGTTCAGTATTACTGGCGTCTTACGGGAAGTTGTCGATGGTGGTATGCATGAATTTAATTTTGTAGGGAATATCAATTTCTATTTTTTTGTGAAAGGCTTCAATAACTTGAAGCGCCCGCTTAAAGAAGAGTTCGGATTTGGTCGGAATTGGTTTGGAATTCTGTATATCTATCGAAGAAAAAATTATTATTATTATCAATTATTATCTTTACTTTTTGATTATTACTGGTATAAGCAATTGTAAAAATGAATATGAGGCTTACCCAGATTAATGTACTCCAGTACTCCTTCCCTTACGCGTACCACGATTGTTGTACTGTGTGTTTCATTGTCTTCTATAATACCCGGCAGAGTACAATTCTCTCCAGTGGGCAAATGAAGTGGGAAGAGAAATAAAATATTTCCTGCTAGCAGCCACACTTTTATGCTGTCTTGGTCTTTCTTCTGTAATCTTATGTGTACCTGGTTCCTGCGCCAGTGATACTCCCCATTTTGTTGTGCATATTCTTGAAAGTGTAAACACGCATTTTTAATTTTAGTTTCAGGTTGTTTTTAATTGTAAAATAATATTATGAACGATTTACTTACGTAAGTACAGGTTAATTGCGCTCATTGATACTGCTTTTATGTTGCCGTAGGTGTATATATTTACGTTTCCCGTTTTTTTTTCAAACCCCATGTGTATTATTTTGTTGGTTAGTTTGGTTGTGGTAAAACATAGCGATGGTTTTGCTGAATGATTTGCCATTTTGGGGTAAATTTCTCCACCTTTGGAGCTGAACGTCGATGATCTATCTGTCTGATCCTGTCTGTGCTGATTTAATTTCGATAAACGCTCCTGCGCTCTTCGTGTGAGTTTCCGTGCTAATTCGGTGGCAGCTTTTGCGTCCTGTGCAGCGCGAAGGGCGGCTTCCTCGGCGGTTTTCTTTTGCTTTGAGTAATTCCCAAACATTTCAAGTTTCTCTTTCAAGTCCACCATATCCATGTAGTCCATCATTGTGCG
>VYYJ01004190.1:0-14137 GCA_021029165.1 Cyphoderus albinus
TAAAATGACAAATCTCTATAAAACTTAAATATCGACAATCTGATATGCTTAGCCCAACACTCATCCCACTATTGAGTTACGCGTACGGTGTATTTATAAGGATGCTTTTATTATTATTCATAACTGAAAACATAATGAAAGATAAACAATTATGTACCTTCATCGCTACAATTTCACTCCTGATGTGATGACATATTATAATAAATATTCGATTTTTATCAAGTTTCGTTCACCCTGTCTTCTAATTGTAGCATCTTACTTTATTACAAGACAGACGGTCATAGATTTCTCTGCTGAAATCGTTTTTGCCAGTAGGTAATTAAATTAGATGGCCACCCTACATCAATTTCGTCACGATTTTGCATGATTTAAGTTTTCTTTTCTGGGCATCTGTACTCTAAACCTTAAAACAATTAAAGCCACGAGAAGCCTGAGCTGACCAGACAAGCTCACAATTAAAAAGCTGGCCTGTGTACGTATTTACAATAATAATCGGATCATGTAATAAAATCTCCAGCAAATTAACAACATTTAATTATTGTATCTATCTTGACCCTCTGAACCTGAGCATTAATTAACCAGTCTGAAAAACAAACAAAACAATTAAATAGCAGCAGACAGTGGTAAACGTACAGTCATGATTTATTCTCATTAAGATCAAACTTTCTAAATTGACCTCAGCTTCCTAAGCACAATATGCAAATGTTGATGAAGCGACAGATTGTCTTGCAATGCGAAACCAAAAATTATTTTGCAGAATAAAATAAAATCTCAATCAAATCGGCGTCTTGGTTGGAGCTTACCGACTTCTGGCGGTCATGGTGGCCATTCCCAAGTCACACCTGCTTCCTTTTCGTCAAATCTTTTATGCAATGTAAATACATAAATATAACATTCTGCTTGTTTGCTAATAATTTATTTGTGTCATGTGAATAAGTAAAGATTACCCATGCCATTAATAGTAGGCCAGGTAGAAACGATGGTGGTATTTTATTTTACTACTACAGCTTGAGAGCGTGAATTTTTCATAAAAATCAAAATAATCACCACGACCGGATGCAAACACTATTACCATACAATTAAATACAAGAATGACCCCATAAATTGGACGTCCCGTGTATCAGACATAGAATGTAAGTCCAGTCGCAATCACACAAAGACTTGCTGCTGAGAGTCTGAGAGGCAAACTCTGTGCTGAAAGAAGCAGCAGATTTCCATTTCGCATCATTTTTATTTTCAGTTGCATGAATCATCCTCGTCGTTTATTTAGGTTTGATTGAACTCAACTCAATCTCTCCGCATCCTGTCTTTCTTGCCTCCATTGGCAATCTGCAGAACAAACAACAGCGTCAGGAGGATCGTGACCAGGACCAGACCAGTACCTGAGAAAAACGACTTGTAAAAAAAACAGTTGGAAAGCGTATAATGAGCGATTTAATGATCGCAGATTGTCCTTTCCTAGCTTTAAGAAGCAAAGGCAACCGTGATTGAACAGAACGCTCGGAGAACGCCTTGAAGAAAGAAAGGAAGAAAAAAGTTGTGGGCAGGTGCTTCACTTCAGGTTCAGAGTCATTTTCATAATCGCAGATCGCAGCAGATGAGCGAGTGAAACGATTGCGAAATCCACAGAGGTCCATGTGGGGCATGTGAATTGTGAGTCTTTCATCTGAAAAAGTACCTATGATTTCTTTCTTCTAGACTTTTATTTATTATTTCAGCAATTTGCTATCAGCTCAATGATACATTAAATTCTACTCTAAAAGGAAAAAATCACCCTAGAATGTGGTAATGTGTAATTGTAATCTAATAATAAATTATCAAAATTATCTTTCAAACAATCTATCAAACATTTTTCCTCCCTTTTTCTTCCAAGAATCCGGTAGATACAATACCGGCTTCTTTGTCTACCCGGACACGTTCTTAGACCATTGTAGACTAAATTTTTTCAATAATTACGAGTGTGATGTGATCTAATCGAATCAAATTAGGTCCTTGTCCAACAAACACCACTGCAATTTCTATATAGTAAGGTTCTCTTCAAAATGACTCCATCCAAAATAACCTTTATCAATTACTACTTTTGTTTTGTGGACAATAGTCACTATTTCATTTTCAATGTGTCCAACTCCAATCCGATAGCTAAACTGCTGTAACTAAAGTACAGATGCCGTTTTTTATTTCTTGTTCAAAAAAGAAGAAACGGGAAATAGAAATTGTCCATCGCATGTTAGTTATCATGTTTGTTGCGCTTTTATACATAAAGTCCCTATGTTAAGTGTTGGAGGAAAGGAGTGGACCGCCACAACTTTATAGCAATTGCAAAGCTGTAAAAAGCTGTAATATAATATAATATTATAATAGGTAATAATTGCCATCTGCGCTTCACTTTTCAAGGCTTTTCGACTACGTATGTGTGTAGTATAAAACATAACACAAGAGAAACTGGATTTTCATCTATAACGAATAACGAGATGTTGTTGATTGCATGAATATTTAAGGGATGAAAAATGTGAACTTGTCCGGCATCTGCAAATGGCACAAGTGGCACGTATCTATAATAATAATGTAAGAAAAGAAGAGTTAGTAGATAGATGGTCCATTGTATTATTGTGTGATTGTTTGTAATTGTGGTCATAAAGTAGGTAGAGAATGTGCACACTTCATTTTATAATATAAGACCAAAAACTTTTCTGCATGCATAAATATTTTTTTCTCTCTAGATTTGTCTGATTTTTCATCGAACCCTCATTATCGAAAAGTACTTAATGTACTTAAATGCAATCAGTTATATCATATCATATCATTCAATTACTACAGTAAACTAGACTTTATAGAGTATTAAATTCACTATTTTCCAAATTAAATCCAGCAACAATTTTCTTCCACTAAACTCACTCACTTAACCGAACAAACGCAAGGGGTTATGTGGTACATACAAATCTCACAATACACGAGGCACTTTGGAGCCACGCAAGTCCTGAGTCCTCAGCCGAATCCTTAAATTATTCTACTTCAAAAACGCCCTTTGCAGTCATCTTGCAATCATCTCTAATTCGCATTCGTAATTTTCATTTTTCTTTCTAACGGTACCGGTTTATTATTTTATGCTCAAGGAACGCAACACAATCAAAATAAATTAATCAGGCGATGCCATTTTCTGAAACATCTTTCGCTTCGCTATTATTTTTTATTATAGCTCTACCCAACACCGGAAACACATGTCACATCAATGTGAAAAATATGCGTCATTTCTATAAATTCCTTGTAAGTAAATACAGAAACAAAGCTCAACTCGCACCTGCCGTCTAATATTTCTCTGGGAGAGAGAAAACCACTTTTGAAGGTTGAAATAAGGTCAATCCCTTCGAAAAAACGTTCGAACGTTATCTAACTCTTGTGATAAGACATTCGTTTTTACGGGTTCAACGAAACAAAGTCGTGTCAGGAAAATTTCATTGACCTTATCATAATCATGTACTAGAGAGACGCAGGTGTTTTTTCGTTGAAGGGGGTAAGGAAATAGAAACAAAGGATTCTGTTTTAGTTGATCATTTTTTAAATTGTTATTTTGATCATTAAATCCTAAAAAAAGTTTGTATTTACGGTTAGACTTTAAAAGGATGTGAATGTTATACGGCTGATTAAAATGCGTATTTAATCAACTTTTTCGTGACCAAATTACGAGCAGATGGTTGTGGTCAACTCAAATTCTTATTTTAATTGGTAAAAATGAAGCGCAGTGATTGTACAGAGATCGATTTCTACTTGACCAACTTTTTACTCGTTTATCTGCTCTAATGGCTAATTAATGTTTCTGCCATCTTTTTAAATACTGTAAATAAGTTCCAGTGAATTGGAGCTTTCCAATTTACTATAAACATTTTTCTTTCTATAAAGCTTCCTTATTAATACAGAGTGGCTGATGAACTGAAACTAATTAAATATCTTACCCTGCATTATTTCGCAATAGTTTAGCTTTCACAATTAACTCTGCATGCTCTGAAAATTTACATAGGCACTACGTGCATAAAAACATGACACTTATTAAAATCGGGTGGAAGCAGGTGGTCAATTGCACAGTGTGTTCAATCGAGTGAAAGACCGAAGAGGGATGGGATATTGTTAACTTCACACTACCTCTCTGTCTCACTGATAACACTCTGTCCAATTTTTTACAACAAGTTCTGAAAAGCAAACGTTTCATACTAAAATGCTACAAGTTGGTAAAAATGAGAAACAAAGCAGAGCATTCGTCATGTCCGGACTAGGAACGCGCTTCTGTCAATCTGTTCACTGGATTTTCATCAAGAAAATATGGTCAATTCGTAAGGCAATTTACAGTTCTTGTTGTAACGTTTTTCCCTTGCCTTTTTTCTTGTCTTGTGGAAAAGCAACTTATAATAATAGTCAACAACGCCGCACCGGCGTTTTTTTTGCAGGACCAGGTACAGGAGCCACTGAGCCACTTTATGGCTGCTATAGTGGCGTGTGGAGCAGTTGTTAAGTTGGCTCGACTTTTATTACCTAATCTAAGCGCAAGTTGTTGCAAAAACCAGCTCAGCTTCAAAACTTAGCTCACGCTTTCTACGCTTTGAAATGGAGACGGAGACAGCAGCATATCGAATGGTCATTTCATTTTTCTACTTTTTCTCTACGATCATGATGTGATGTGCTGCTCGTCGAAAAGCTGACTTTTTATCGGGGTAAAAATACAAGTTCGCCAGGTAAATGATCTGAAGAAACTCTAATGTAAATCTGCCATCTGCTAAGGATGTGTACAATTTTCCACTTTACTTTATTACATTACACGCACGTACCACCAGCATTTTCTCGCTATTTCGCTAACAATCGATGAGCTGAGATGACATAGGTAAGATGATGAGCAAGCGAGACGTTCGAAACATCTGCTACATTATTTTTGTATCAATCAAGATACGATCGTGAGACAAACTCTCATATGATGCAACAAATAACAAAATTTTCCACTTCATCTACAAAATCTTCAATTTTCACCATAAACTTTGCCAAATTAATGTTTGCTGCTGATTTCTTAGGTTTTAGGTTTGAGAGAAACAGTTTTCAGACTGAAAACTCCAACACAAAAATTAACCCAACTTTTCACTCCCAACTATTAAACAGTCACAAACAAAATTTTTCTTTAATTAACTGTAGTACTCCAAACATATTAATGACAGTGAACATGATCATTTACTGTAGTAGAACTTTATACAAATGAATTTATAGAGAATGTTCGTTCACGACAGTACTTTTTCTTTTAAACTATCTTTTTTTCCCAATAATATTTTTTATAAACATAATCATATTTTTATCATCATCATCATCGTAGTAGTACATAGTTCATAATAGTAGGTATTACAAGAATTTAAAATATTCTAGAGTAGACGTAGAGTAGTGTAATTGTTTTAGTTATTAAAAATCAGGTGCATACGCTTTTTTCATTCATTCCAATCCTAAACTGTAATTCAGTATCCGGTTAAAGGTTTTTTTCTTTGAGTGCTGTATTATGTAGGTCTCTAGTCAAGCAAGAGCATTTGACAAGATATTTTTATGCTGTAAAAGTAAAAATATTTCAAAATATGTAGAACATTACCAACAACACAGCTCAACTTTCTTCTTTTCAATTCAAATTCTCACTCCATTTTTTAAAAATCTCCAATTCATTAAATTCAATTAAAATTAAATAAGCAATTAAACTCCCTACGCATACCTTTTTATACTTTAACCGATGATACAAAATAGACTTAGTGGTCACCAATTACAAAATTTTGATTGTGTGAGGGTTGTTGTATGCTTCCTGCCTGATCCTTAACAACGGGATCTGTCAATTCAAAAACGGAACAAGTTAGAGTTAAGACATTCACATTACAAAGACTTGAGTTTCAATTGACAATTAGCTTACAGAAGTAAGGGTGGTCCATGGCTTCTCGGGCCGTTAGTCGCTCCTTATGATCGTATCGAAGTAATTTATCCAAGAAATCCAGTGCTTCTTGTGAGACCAAATGTTGGTTTTCGCTGTGAACAAATCGTTCCCATCGCTTACGGGAATGTCTAAATTCAAAATCAGTCCTCGTCAGTCGCGTTTCGATATCAATCAATTATACAATTTTACAAAATAATCATCAACCTAATAGAGTGAATAAAATTTAACTTAAAATCCATTTCTCTTTACCTTCCTAAAATGTCATTGAATCGAGGATCTAAGTCGATTTGATATTTATCTAAATATTCATACAATTCTTCCGTGCCTAGAACCTATGAGTAATAATGGAAGGTAATTCGTAATTTTAGTATTTAAAACAACTCCAAACCTTTTCAAATATCAAACTAAAATGAAATGTGGTTATAAACCAAGCGCATTACTGTATTTACCTTCGCTATTCGCACAAGTTGATCGTAGTTATCATGGCCATGAAAGAAAGGTTCCTTCCGGAAAATCATACTGGCA
Organism: Cyphoderus albinus; assembly: GCA_021029165.1. Classification (NCBI taxonomy): domain Eukaryota; kingdom Metazoa; phylum Arthropoda; class Collembola; order Entomobryomorpha; family Paronellidae; genus Cyphoderus; species Cyphoderus albinus. The sequence continues at coordinate 6,467 of VYYJ01004190.1, forward strand.
AGCATGCAACCCAGCGACCACATATCCAGAGAGTAGTCGTACATCTGCAAAACATCAGAAAAAATACAATTATAATAATAAATAACCTTCCAGAGAGAAGCATTTTCACTTGACTTCCTTTAATTAAAGTTTATATTTAAGAATGCACGCACCTGATAATCTACAAGTAGCTCTGGACCCTTAAAGTAGCGGGAAGCAACCCTAACATTGTACTCCTGGCCTGGATGGTAAAACTCAGCAAGTCCCCAGTCAATTAATCTTAATTTTCTGTTTTCATGATCAATCATCACATTATGTGGCTTAACATCTCGATGCATGATACCCATACTGTGGCAGTAGTCAAGGGCCTGCCATAATCACAAAACAAAATCATTCTTCAGCTTCACAGCTTCGGTCAGTCACATTACCTCCATTACAAAATTACAACTCACAATTCTCCTCTAATTCAAAATTGAAATCAACTTTCAAGCAAATGAATTACCTTGAGGAGCTCATACAAGTAAAAACGAATATCTCCGTCCGTAAGTGTCTGATATAGCTGCTTGAAGTCCGTATTATTCACATGTTCGAAAATAAGGGCAGGCGTCCGTGAAACCGGATCTTTGACTACAGCTTCCAGAGTAATTATATTTGTTCCTCCTCTCAGGTTCTCTAGAATCTTGATTTCTCTCTTGATCTTCTTCTTTTTCACCGGCTTCAGAATTTTTACAACGCACTTCTCATTGTTGGTAATGTTGATAGCTTCGAACACTTCACTATACTTTCCGCGCCCCAATTTTCTCACCAGTTGGTAGTCATCCTGCTGCCTAAAATAATTAAAAATTTTCCCACCATTACATTAAAAAACAGTTAGGACATTTATAACGGCCAAAAAACGGTTAAAAGGCTACAGATTTCACTTACCCCCACTCGACGACATACGATTCGTAATCCCAGTAGTCCCGAGGTTTATGAGAGTTCACCTCTGCATAAACTCTCGCCCTACTAGGCAAAGGCATTTTCCCAGCCGTTGTGTAAATGTTTTTGCTGATTATCCAGCCGCCTACAAAGGTAAAAAATGTTTTCACTATCAAACCCAGCCTTGCCGAAACTCTCGAACAAACTCGGGTTTCACTCTCTAAAAGCGCGAGGAAAGTTGAATGAAATCAAGTTAAATGGGATCATCGATTATCGATGAGTTTCATCTGAACCTCTTGTTGATGTCGAAGTCGATGAGTTCCAAACGACGATACTTGATACTGAGCACGATTATTTTCACCCCTCTTGTTGATTTGATTGATATTTTTCGAGCAATTACTGTATTAATATAACTACTCAAAATTCTTGAGCCTTTATCCTCTCTCTAAATATTAATTAACTGGACTGGACTAAAATGGAGAATAATCGGATTTTACTCCCACTTCAACTTCAACTAAGGCTGCTGGTATCAAACCTACAATTATTTCTATTATTTACAGTTCAATTAAAATCTCTCCCTGCAATATTTAACTCCTAGTCTCCAGATGACTCAGGCATTTTTATTTTCTCCTTTGAAAGCAATTAAAATTATTTTTTCTCAATTAACCTAAAAATTATTTATTTATTCGGGAGAAAATCAGTTGCATTAGTTGCAAAAAGACGAGGATCATCTCTAAAAGAACTAAAAAGCATAGCCAAACCACTGTATAGGAATAATACATAGAGAAGATACATCTCCTTACAAAGGAGCATTCACCCCCATACAAAAGCACAGCCAGGCATCATCGCATCATCACATCAGCATATTCCTATCCCTCCCTTGTTTTTCTCTCCTTTGATCCGGTTCTCCCGTTCCCATCAATGTATTTCCCATTCCACTACGATTTCCATACCTGCCTGTGTATTCTTATCAAAAAAGGCAAGGCAAAATCACAAATCACAAAATATTCCTATACCTCTCCGTGTAAAGAGGAAGAGGAGAGTTTTGCCGACACAATACACAGAGAGGATAGGGCGGCGAGCAAGCTCGCAGAATGAAACGGAGAAACGCTTGATTGTTTTTTAACACAGGAGAGGATGAGGAGCAGCAGAGCGTGGACGTGGAAATGAATTGGAACAAAGTCAGTGTAGGCTAGGTCTTCGTCGCGTCGACGAGAAGGTGCCGCTTTCTTCAAATTGAAAATGATCGCTTTTTCTCCGACCGACCGATGAATGGAGAGATGCAAAAGATGATGCTACACACCTAGAGCTACACTTTGAAACTTAATCATAATTAATTAATATTAATATTTAATTATCATGATCATGATATTCATGATGATATGATCCACACACTTAAAAAGCTGAGTTCAAAACGCCTTAAATTCGCCATTTGATGTAAAAATGTTCACTCACACCACCAAAATTGTTCCAAAATGACAAATGAAATGGAATTAAATTAAGGCCTTTAATTTAATTTTATCCTCTACTCCACACTTTAATTTAATTGTAATTTAACAATACAGCCTCTAAGGTAGAGGTGTAATTATAATTTTTATTACTCAGGTCCAAACATTTCTGGGTGGAATCATAATTATCCCCATTATTAAAATTAAATGAAAGAAATCCACAAATACAGAGAGTATTCGCGCTCGTTCGATTATAATTATCTAATTTTTGTTTAAAAAAGAGAAGAATCTGTGACTGTGTTTAAGGTTAATGGTCTTTAAATGATGATAGAATTTACATGTAAATAGACTAATAGACATGAGCTACTGCTGTAATTGGTGAGCAACAATTACTGGACTATGCAATGAGTAAGTTTCTTGAACACCCTTTTCCTCATCAGTGACAATGACATTGGGAGCTGCGTTGTACACACCGGGCCAAGCCACTCCCAATTTGTAGGTCATGGACTCCGTTTTAAAAGCCTCCAGTTCTAGCTTCCATGTTGACTTCCCGCAAATGAAAATGTCGCCCGAGGCTCGCAACGACGGACCACTCGAGGTAAGGCTAAAGTAAAAAAAACAAACAAGATAATTAATTGAATTCAAATTGAGATTAAAATTGCGCAGCAGTATCACTAAATACTCACTCTTCTTTCGGTGGGTTGCTCTCTAACTGTATGAAAAAACGGCCACTTTTTCTCGAATGTACTTTCAGTTCCACCTCACAGTAGCACACCGTTGACTTCTCAAAATCGGTGTAAACCGTGTCCGGGTGTTTCACTTGGAATACGAACGAACTCTCGATTTCCGCTACAGCCTCGTTAACTCTCATTTCACTATGTCCCACCGCCAAAATACTTCCCAGCTCCGAATTCTCGATTTGCCACTGAATATTGATATTGATATCACCCTTCTTCATGGTCACCGTTTTCTCCGCACTTCTGAACTTGAGCACTACGTTTCTCGATTCATTCTGATTAATCTTGACCACTTCCTTCTGAACACTTCCGGGAGCAGCATCTCCTTGATGCGTGATTTGCGATTGAGTGCAAACATCCGTCACCGTGATGTCCGACGGAGTAAAAAAGATTTTATTTACTACAATATTGAAATCCTGTGCAAACAACAAAAACAAAATGAATTTTCATTTGCAATTAAAAACTTTCAAAAGTCTGGAAAACAACTTGAAACTCACCACTGTAAGATTATATAATCTCAGGAGTCCCAAGTAATTGAAGCAGTCGAGCAGTTTGAGAGAACTGTATTCCATATGGACAGCGGGGCTTATCGGGGCCTTAATTGTTACTCGAATCACACGGTGGCTTTTTTTCGCTGGCTCCTCACGGTTGAGAATTTCGTACAGTATTAAAATGTCTAGAGCGGCGTTTTCCCCACTTTGTGGAGCTTTGAATACACACGGGATATTCGTGATCTGCTTCGCCTTGCCACAATTTAACTGGGTGAATTTTTTTCCCGTCGAGTGCAAAGTGAGCGAGTTATTATTGTCTCCGGAAGGGACTGGGAGGACCTGCAGATTCTTTTCCATGTCAGTTGCAGCTATGATCACTCTTGAAATCGTCATGTCTCCACCTTTCCATTTCGATTTGTCCTCCAGCACAATTTGGAAATTTGCTGTTTGCGCGTGAAAGAAAGCTTCCGGCAAATCACTGACACGTGCCTAAAATTGTAAGTAATTTTTGCAAAGTTAATTATAATACTCAAATCTTTCGTCTTGCTCAGGAGATTAATTTGTTGATTCAAACCTGTAAAAGCGGAAGTTTATCGATGATCACAAATTGGTTCCGCAAGTCCTTTGCATAAATCTTTCCACCGCGTTCTGCTTTCGTGGCGTTCAGTCTGGGGCCTTTCAGCCTGACATTTTGTTGGAACGCCACACAATACCCAGAAAATTCCAGTTCGTACGTAACAGCTTCAAAAGTTATTCTGCCAGTATGGTGTGACCTGACTGAAAATCGTATCTGACAAAAGAACGGAACAAATTTTTTAAAATACCTATCAGTTTAATATTCTTTTATAGGTAAAATTCAATTATTTTCAACTTTAGACAAACTTAATTAAAACTATACCACTTTCGTAGCTTCCGGGTCCAAATCTAGCTGGGAAACAGAATTAATCGTAACATCGGAACTGCGGTCGAATTTTAAAGTCACGTTGCGAACGACCAAAGCAATTTTCAGGGGGTTGAAGAATGGCAGCTCAATAAAGAATTCCTCTGTTAAAAATAATAATGTTTCCAATAATTTTTTTCCACATTCATGTTCTGGTTCGAGTTGTAGAAATAATTACAAACATTACCTTCACAAGGCACAGTGGGATTAACAGTGTTGTCAATTAAAGGATTAAACAAAAGTCTTGTAGGCTTGAAGGATATCACAGAATGAGAATGGTTCGTGCTTATGCATTCTCGCACAACGTTCTCTTCCAAGCTGTCCCAACTGGATATAATTTATTTAAAAAATTTAGTAAAAAAGAATAAAACGAAATTTCTTTATTAAATTGAAATCAATTTTAATTTTCTCACTTTGACGGGGTACTATCAAACTGGACAGGTATCGGACTGTCGAATTCTCCAACAGGAAGGTCTGTCACTGCGATCCTAATTTGCATATCGGAGAATTTTACCTCAGGAACAAAAAATTCGCACGGTGCATTATTGGTACTTGACTTGAGTGTCTGTGAATCAAAATTTCAAGAGATAATGATCATTAGCAATAATTAAATACAATTAAGCATTTATTTATCAAGTTTTTCAGTCATTCAGTACCGTACCGTGAGTGTGGATAGGAATTCCTTATAAAATGACTGCGTTTGCGAAACAGGCTGTGGGGACGGCGAAACCAGAGTAGACATTAAATGCACAGTGATTCCTTCCGGAATCTGGAGAATATTTTGTAATCTAGCTATTGTGAAATTAACATGATCTTCAGCGAAACGCCAACCCTTCCGGTTGTAAATTTGGTACCCTTGGCGGTAGCTGTTAAGGGAATGCTGCTTTAGGCCGCCTTTGGCGTATCTGTAGCCTAAAACATCAAATGAAAATACAGTTGTATAATAAAGTGAAGATTAATTCTAGGTTAAAATAAAAATGAAACATTCTATTTTTGCACAAAAAGACCCATGAGCTCTAACCTGCCAAAACACTGTGCAAAGCGTACTTTCTTGGGGACTGCATTTCAAGAAAGTGATAAGACGCTTGTTCCAACATCAGGGCGGATCGCAGGTCACAGTCTTCAGAGGTCATTCGAATAAATATTGCTGCACACTCGGAGTGATTTTCCAAGTGTTTTAGACACTCCGCACATAACACTGCACATCTCGTGGCTGCATCCACCATCCTGATTAAATTCAATAATAATTAATAAATTATTTACGTCGAACAACAAGAGTTAGTTAATAATCTTCAAAACTTACATACCTGCATTGATCAATGTAATGGCCAATGGCATCATTGACATAATGCACTGGGAAAGCTCTAGCCACCGCCAACGGTGGCTCTGACTGTGACATCATGAAGTGAGAAATCGCGGCGAGTTCCAGTGCCGATGAATAATAGAGCCAGGCAGCGTCCCCGTAAAAGTCTTTTTTCAACTGGTGATACAACTGGTAAGCTCCTCCGTAATGGCCGAAAAGGAAGTAAATGTCTGCCAGTTTCCGACTCAGGATTTCCACTGACTCCGAGGCATAGCTAATATTTCAATTTCAATTAAAAATTAAATCAGATTCTCATTCACTTTTAAATTCAACAAAATAGTTCTCAGGAATCCTTACACGATTGATGGAGTGTTTTTACTGGAAGTTCCAAAGAGTCTTTTTGTCGCACTAAAGAATGATTTGCTCATACCTCTGCGATTGAGTATCTGTCAAAGATAACAATAAAACTCTTGTAACACAAAGAAAGAAACGCCATACTTTAGGTTTAGATTTTGAAAGCACTTTTTAATTTACCGATTCGTGAAGATTTCGACATTGTCTTTCCATGTATGGCAACAAGGCTTTTGAAATAAACTCGTTCACTGTCAATTGAATCCTCCGAACGTCTTGAAAGGTCAGTGTGGCGCCGTATTCCGTCTCACCTGTGTTTAGCATCCCATTAGAAATATCGCCATTTTGTGAAACAATTGGCGGCGCCTTTTCGCAGTCTGGACTAAGGGGATGCAGTAGATCTGACTGGACAACGTTTTCACTTTCAACCTCATCCAACGGCGACTTCCCATCAAACACATCATCTTTGTTGTGGATTGTGATAGTATCCCGCTAAAAAATTGAGGTTCATAATATTGTAACTTTAATCAATTACGCAAATCATTAATTGAGTATTAACTGTGCTGTTAATATTAATACCAATGAGTTTTCCAGGTCAATCTGACACTTCCAGGGATTAGGGACTAGAACCTCTGACTCCGGTGAATCTTTCTCCACTGCGAGCTTCAGCATGTAGCAAAAGTTTCCACCGTACATTGTTCGAAAATTCTGGTACGCCTGTTCCGCCCTGTAATACATTAATTAAAGTGAAAGTTAGCTAGATGCAACTTAACTTGCAAAGGAGAAGTTAAATTAACAGTTTAAAAAACTAACTCATTTTCATTAGTTTGGCTGTCCTGTAAAATTAAGTAGTATTTGAGAACCGAAGGCAGAATCCAGGTGTTCGGATGGTCATACTGATGCTGTTGCTGAACTTTGCTCAGTTTCCCGACAATGCTTGCCACATCCTCCGAACTTTTCACTTCCGACGAGGAAATGACGAGAACGCAGGCGACAAAGTGATTGAGAAACTCATGCTGACTCCCATAAATTTCTGACTGCAGTTTCAGAAACGTTTTCCTCCAACACTCAAACCACCTTGTTCTTTTCGGCAGAGTCACTTCGTAGTCCAAACTCTTCCCCGTTAATTTCACACTCGTTAACTCTGAACTGACCGAAGGGCTGGTCGAACTTGAACTTGACAACGGGGGCGGCGTTTGCGTGACCACATTTGTGAGGAGTCGTCGGTTCCTCTGAACATCCGTTTCCGGTTTCTTCCAGTTTCCCCCAATGTCCACCAAATTGAGATGAATATCTTTGGGTATTATTAGTTGGCCGTTTGGATCTTGCCAAGTCGCTGTGAAAGTAATATCAAAATAGATTTCATTCAACAAAAAAAGAATAGCCTAATTACAATTTAATTGAATAATTTATTTAGTTAATTATTAAATTATTATTAAATACCTTCTGTGGACAACTTGGCAAACGGTTGAACCAACTGCACAAAGTTTAAATTCAACTTCTG
>VYYJ01004191.1:0-14134 GCA_021029165.1 Cyphoderus albinus
CTTTGTTGTAGTCAACAAGCGGATTTGACAACGTTTCTCAAGACATTTTATTGCTACCCTTGATACTCATCAAAATCTTATTTGCCTTAGAAAAGAAATTTTAAAAAAACATTCGACATTATCTTTCGTAGGGTCAGACTTTTAAGAACCCTGAGCTTAGAACCATTGTTGATAGCACTGTCACGCGCCGAGATCAGTACGACTTTTTCATTGTCTCTCAGCAAGTTTGTCAGGGGACTGTGAACCCCACCCATTTTGTGGTGCTGAACCCGAATGATTCAATCGGACCAGACATGATGCAACGTATCGCATAGGTCACCTATGGTGCAGGTAAGCATATCCGCACAGTATGGTTTGTTGTTTTTACATTCTAAAAGTTAGCCCATTCTTTTAAAAGCAGCATTCGCAATTTTATTTTTATTTTGTTTCCAGTATGCCCACAAACTGGCCGCTTTGCTTCACAAGCATGTGAAGACAACCCCTGCTGCTAGTATTGCTCGCGCTCGCACTTTATACTACTTTATACTAGTCAGGGCGGAGTGGGGTCAGTGGACTATGAAAAGAGCCGGAAAGTTGAAGATAAGATTAAGTTAATAGAATTTCGCTAAAAAAATAAAATAACCAGTGTGTTAGATATAAGATTTTATGTAGTAACTAGTAAGTGTTTCAGGAATTAGATAATATTGCGATGCGATGATTTTTGATGTTATGAAATATTTTAACTAACCATGTATTTCCTCATTTAGTGCCTTAAGTTGTAGCTATCAATAGCAATGTAACACTAATTTTTTCCCGATGCTAGTTTCTTTTTCTTATAGATGCTTTATGAGGATTCTTAAAGTTTGAATCTTGAATGATTGTAGCTCACGAAGATACGGACCCGAGGGTATTACAAAAACTGTTCATCGATTACCACCCCTAGTAGTAATGATTACCCTTGGCCTTAAGTAGAAACTACCCCGTGTAAATATCGTACGAAGCAATGTCCTGCTGAATGCAATTAGGGTACGTTATTACGTAAACAAAAATGGTCTGAGACGAGGCATGATGGTTTTATACGATACCGATACAAGAAAGGAACAGGTACAATATTTAGAATCTTATGTAAAATGTCACTAAGCTAAATGTAGTCCCCTTTGTCATTTAACGCAGGTCGCAGTGTCATTTAATGTTTCCTTTTATTGAGCGATTTATACACATGTTTAATGTGAGTTACGTATTATTCTACTCTATAAGACATGTTAGCATAATAATTTAAAAAATTAGTAAGTAGAAACTAAAAGTTTGGAATTTTTGGGTTTGCCTGTAGCAATGAACAATATATCACCATAATAAATGTAATTAGTAATTAGCTTAATTGGGGGAGGAGGATCCCAGGGAGTTGAGGGGAAGACCTCATCACCAAATCAAACCTCTCACTCGCAGTGGCTAAAACGAAAATCTAATCGATTTCGTATTCGTATGAAAGCGTTTCTTTCTAGTATACGTTGTTAGAAATTAAGATGCAGCCGTGTCATTTTTGAGAATTGTAAGTGCCACATTGCAGAATTTTAGGATATTGCAGCTGCAGCATATGTAGCATGTTGAAAAAGGCACATCGGTGAAAAACAAAATTCTTTTCTTCACTCTGGCGAAACCAAAAGAACACCTGGACTCACACTCAACTCGTTACCAGTGGAATTACCAGTTAATTTAAACATTAAATTATCTCTCGATAGTTAAAAAAGTAAAACAAAGTCAATAGTGACTATCAGAAATATCCAGTTATCAGCGTGAATCTTCATTTCTATTGTTGTCCAGTCAAAGGTCCAGCGTATTAAAAGACATGGGAAGTGACGGCGACGAGGCACCCCACCTTAAAGGTCTCAAGAAATACTTTAATTCGGAAACGATTCGTGGACGTGCAAATGTAAGTTTTTAATTTCATAAAATCTGTTAGCTACTTAGTGGTCAGAGTCGAGTGTCTTTCAAGGTCTTCAAAGTCAATAAATTATTTAATTACGCAGGTTGCAAAGGCGACATATGCGGTGTTTGCAGGACTAGCATTATTCTTAATGCTGAAACCAAAGAAGGCAAAAAGTCCGCCCCCGACCCAGTCTCCAAGATGTCTTCCGGAGTGATCAAAGGAAAAGGCGATTAGAAACACGTTGACAGTTTGCAACTCATTAACCTGTCATTTTATTGCTACCTTTTATTTTTCAAAGTTACAACTTGATGTAAAAATTCTTGTCCGATTGTCTAATTGATTACCTCTGGCTACTATCTACTATGTTATGCATCGACATCTTCCATAAACTTTCAAATCACAATTAAACTAAAGAATGGTTAATGAGTGCTGTTGTTTCATTATATACTTGTTTATGATTATTTACAATATTTTTATGATGTTAAAAATAAGATTTTAATATTAAGCTTTTTGTTAACAATGGTAAAATCGATTTTCTTTAAATGAGAATATTATAGGTGTCCAGGAATTTTCAGTAATGGGGACGTGTGCTTTTTTAATTAACCATAAATAATAGCTCATTAAATAACATGATTTTACACTGCAGAAATACGGGGTGCGGGTGCAGACCTGGTGGTTGAAAAATACAAAGAGGGGGGTCTTGGGTTTCAACCACCGCAGCTTCACCCTGACTACTGTATAGTCAGGGTGCATAGCTGGTGGTTGAATGAGTATACAATGAGTAGGTTAGGTTAGGTTATATTGGACCTTGTCCTTCATGCCTTTAACCACCAGGTCTGCACCCTGACCGAAATACTGTACTGGTCTGTTTTTACCAATTAATTCATCTGCAACATTTACATATTTAGAGCGCAAAATAACTTTTGGCCCCGTGTAAATAAACATAGTTTTATAATATTTTTTTGTTCAGTATGCACCAAGTTCGGGAGATAAATATTTGTACGATGCCCGTCTTGCTTTCGCGGGCAGTGTTCCCTGTCCACTTGCCCATTCTTTTTTCGTGTTTGCTTCTCCACTTTCAAACAATCTGATCACTGTTGGTCTGGAGTCTACCAAATAACTGGTCTCATCTTTCTCAATCTTTTCACGACCTTGACCTGAAGCTCCACCTTTCCCTCCGCTTTCCCTCCTTGCACCGGTATCACGGTCTCCACCAAGACTTTGTACTCCCGTTGCATCTGCATCTGTTCGTACTAGTCCCGTGCCTCCACCTCCAGTTCCATCTTTACTTCCTCTCCTATTGCCACGTCCTTCCAAAACTGCGTTATCGGCTGCTTTCACCTTCGCCTGTAGTTTTGCTGCCCTTTTTGCCTCATGGTATCTTTCAAGTTCTTCCAGGTCAATGTCTTCGTCATCTACTACCACCATAAACTGGCGTGTGGGATCGATAAACTCATCTTCGGACGAATCCTCTCCTATTGTAGGAGATTAAAAAGACGATTTCGCCGGATTAAAAGTAGAAATTATCACGGCTTGACCCATGGTCCATGGTATATAAATACTTAATATGTAATAACTTCATTTGTTTAAAAATGGTTATTTCACCTGGCTCTCGCAATCTCTGGAAGGAAGCAATCATAAGAAATTATTTTTTTTAAATGGCTTTGGTTTTAACGTTTCCAACCAATCTTAGCTTTAATTACCGTAGCGTGTCTTTCATCATAGTAGTCTTTATAATAGCCTGTGGTCCAAAAGAACTTTTGCTATTCAACAGCAACAAAAAACAAAAAGTGAATAAAATCTTTCAGTAATGACATTAAGTACATATGTAGCTTAATTTAAAATTGATAATTGAATTTGAATATGTACACAGAAAATATAAGGTGGCCAGCGGAAACGTTTTAATATCTGGTACTTTTGATAGTCATGCCACATTTCATTCACGGCTTTCAGTTTATCGGGATCACCTTCAAACTATGATTATTTCCAGTTAAATACGGAGCATTAAAGTCACTCATTTACTAAATCTTTCATTTTATAAAGCAACAATTCACATTTTCATAATTGCATTGACTTACATTTAATTTTAAATTAGCATATTTCTTAAGCGGTCGATAGAATCCTAATGGAGGCAACAATTTCTAAAAAGATCATTCATGTGTTGATTGACGCTAAAAATAACTTTTTAATGTATGGTTTATGGGAAAGAAAAATTGTGGTCATACCCGAGCAAAAAAACTTGTGTAACCTCCAATACTCATTTTCGACTTTTTCCCCATAATACTTCCAAACAGTGTAGACATGTTTGGTGGTGCACTATCGCCTCTTTGAGTGTCTGTTTCGGACACGGTAAATTGAATTTTGGATGGCTTGTTAGGAGTCATTTTCTCTCAAATTCAGGCAATACGCCAAGAAACGATTTAGTTTTAACCTAGTACCTTTACTTATGTTGATTTTTGAAACTCTAAATAGCATATAATAAGTCAGAGTGGATTCATGAATCATGATGCACATTTTACGTAGAAAGAAGTATTTTCTAAGAAACCATACGTATCGATCTCTTGAAAAAACATCTAATTTATAAAGCTTGATTTACGGTAAAGTCATGGCATCCATTTCCACCAACAATGTCGTCTGACAAAAAGGAAAAAACGAACCCCATCCGCATCAAATCTTTTGCTGACTCACATCTTCTCCTGTCACTAAACAAAATCATGTAAAGGATCCCCTGCTTTGTTCGCTTCTTCTAGACCTTCAAAGCACAGGGCACCTTATATACAGTGTACCTTAAAAGTCTACACATCAGTCCATGGATCTATTGAAAAATGTTTCAGTCCTTTTGATAGCAAATTCCCATTTTGCAACAATCCTATCATGCAAGAGCCATTAAAGGGCATGATGATTCATTGCAAATAGTGTGAATGGGTAGATAAGCGACTAACTATGTATATAGGACGCATGCGAATCTGCATTATTGGCGCACTTTGCCCCATTTAATGTCTTTTTTATTTATTTTTCTCAGACTTCGAACTAGTCCTTTTTACAAATTATGATGAAGTACTTTTCTGCCAATAGCCAATTGAACGAATAAATGCCTCGTCATCGTCAAAATATGTGTGAAAATTGCTCTCAGGAAGAAAGGTATGGATTTCCCCGTTAAGTAATTAGCAACAAGATGCGTTGTTGTGTTTCATTTTGACTGCAGGCGACAGACCGACCGCACACACTAATTGCACGCCGCACCTGTACTGGTTTCTTGTCTTGATATTTGAAGACCTTCACTGGCCAGGAATATTACAAAGAAACGGTCTATTCAAATTAGAGAATCGTGTCTGCTTTACCATGAATTTCAAAAGGAACTTGAAGAAATTAGAATTTCAGTCAGACTTGACAATTTCAATATTTGTCTTAATATCATCCAGCATCCTTATGTTTCACGTGAAATACTCCGGTTGTCTCCCGTTAGTAACAGATTCTGAAGCTGAAGTGGAAAAAAGCTTTCCTGATAATAAAGATTCAACTGTTTATTCAGATTCAAGTACAAAGAACGGAGTTTCATCTTTGGTAATAAATAGATTTAGTTTATTTTAGAATCAATCACTATTTATATGAGTATGATTTATTCATTCATATTTTGTGGAGGTACGTAGCGAGGATTATATTTTTTTCTTTCTTGATTTAGCTACCATTCCTTAAAAGGTTCGGTTATATCGGCAGTTCCCAGCAATCTGATCATGAGGGAGAATCAGAAACTTTGTTCACTGAAGAAAGTGTAAAGGATGCCATCAAAGAAATGCAAAGATTTGCAGCATTACCTCAGACTGGAGTACTCGACAATGCAACGTTAGGAGTAATGCAGAAATCCAGTACTTTTATATCTATTTTTGTAGTGTGTACAGGAGACATGGTCCTTGTTAATTCACTAAATTCTATTTCTTACAATTGCATTACAGTTGCTCACTGCTCCCAGATGCGGCCTTCCAGATGTACTGAAAAAGGAAAACAGCAACTCCACAAGACGCAGACGATATGTAATTGGAGCTCCAGGGTGGAACAAGCGTCGGTTGACATACAGGTTGACAAAAATTGAACTCTCTTTTATGTAACCGATTAACGAAATACAAACTAAATGAAATCTCAAGCACATATTACAAACCTTGTAATGTAGAGTACAAAATTGGACACCGCAACTAACTGAAACATCCGTTTTAGAAGACGTTCGCAAGGCTTTTAATGCATGGTCAGACTATGCGAGATTACAGTTTGTGGACAAACCTCGTCATGAAGATGTTGACATTTCCATTTCATTTGGACGAGGATATCATGGGGATGAGTAAGTTTGAGTTTGAGTGTGTTCATGCAACATTTATTTGAATCTTGATTTCCCCAATTTCCAATTTCATTTAGGTACCCGTTTGACGGATCCGGTGGTGTCCTAGCTCATGCTTTTTTCCCAAACGGACACGGGTCTTTGGGTGGTGATATTCACTTTGACCTTGATGAAAACTGGGCCTCTTCGTCCACTCCTGATCAGTCCACCAGAGAAAGCACCATTTTATTTTTATCTGTTGCTGTTCACGAAATTGGACACTCTCTTGGTATTCTTTTTTTAAGAAAGACGCTCATTAATTATACTAGTTTAATGTACAATTTGCTAACAGCGAAAAAACAAATCGTGTACAGGTTTAGCCCATTCACCATCTCCAGACTGAGTTATGTTTCCGTACTACCAGGGACATGGAGATGGATCTGATAAAAGTGTTCGACTTGGCTATGACGATATTATGGCCATGTATCAACTTTATAGTATGACGTTTTACTAAACACATCCTGATTAATTTTAAAGTAAGACTTATGAAGAATGGCTTCTTTTTTAGTTCAAAGGGAAATACATGACTTCGGTGATGACGATAGTAATCCAACTTCAACAACCACTGAATCCATATCCCCTTCATCGACACCACGGGTTACAATTACCACTGAAAAGACCAAAATAACAACTACAAAAGATTCTTTGGGACCTGAGACGGTTCCAAATATCTGTAGAGATGGATTTGATTCGATTTCTTTTCTCAGAAATGAGCTATTTGTTTTCAAAGATAAAGTAATATCACGTATTATAATCACAGCCTAATCTACGTTTGTTTAATGTTATCCAAATCTATTCAAAATATTCCATAATTCCATTCTATTTCAGTTTATGTGGAGGTACCGGACTGTAGGTGAACGCGATCCCTTGTATCCTGTTGAAGCATCTAAATTATTTCCAGTTCTCTCTGGTGTGCCTAAAGTTGATGCTGTGTTCGAAGATGAAGAAGGGCGAATTCTTTTCTTTTCCGGTCAGTTAAAAATCTAAAATGTATTTTAATATGTATTTGTTCAAAAAAGCTTTAGAATGAAATGAGTAGCATATGATAAAGAACGGTTACATTTAATTACTGTTTAAGGTAATCGTTACTGGGTCCATGATGATGAAACAATGGGTTCTCGCCCAATTAGTGAATTTGGACTACCAATGGATTTACCCAAATTAGACGCAGCCTTTATTTGGGGCAAAAATGGAAAGACTTACTTTTTTAGGTACGACATTATCATGATGCCCCATGAAACAACCAAATATTTCAATACAATGAAGTGCGATGTATTAAATTCATTTTTGGGTTTGGGTTGCATTACAAAGTTTTAATATTTATTTAATGAGCATTATAATTGAAAAATAATTGATTATATAATGAAATCTGAACAAAAGCGGTAATTTATTCTGGCGATACAACACTACAACGAAAAGTATGGACAAAGGCTATCCTAAGGGAATTTTACGCTGGCGAGGAATCCCCGATGATGGAATTGATTCAGCTTTCAAGTGGTCCGATGGTAAGATTTGACACAAAATTTTGCTATACTTGTGCAAGTTGCATTATCATTAAGCTACTGAAGGCTTATAAAACGAATCTCCATATGCAATGTGAAATGATATGTACATACATACATATGTATAATTAACATTGACATTGACACTGTTTTATCTCGACTTCTATTTTACATCATAGGACATACCTACTTCTTGAAGCACAATGAATTCTGGAGATTCGATGATACTCATGTGAAAACTGACGACGGATATCCTTTAGACACAGTTCGCTACTGGTTCGGATGCTAAATATTATATGTACATATGTACATGGTCTCATGCAAAATTGCAAACCATCGTCATTTTTTCCTTTATGACACTACTGCTTTTGTATGCCAAAATCGTGATGACATTTTTAAAGTCGGTATTAATAACTTTGTACATGTCATTGGATCATTTTCTTTGTAAAGATTTTTTTGTCAGCTAATACATTATGAAATTACATCTTTTGCGTTCTCCAAACAGTCATTTATATTTATGACAGACCTACAAAACACAAAAAAAAATTGTTGATTATTGTAATTTCCTTCAAACTAAAAGTTAAAGGTTTAACGAAAATGTTTCAGGTTGAAGAGAAGCAACATATGCATTAAATGATTACGAATGGCGAGAATTATTATGAATCGATAACATTGGAGTGAGCTAAAAGCCTCTGGAGTGCAGATTTTATGGCAAAATAAATAATACGGTTTCGTTCTCGAGTAATATGAAGCTCAAGCTCAACTCATTTTAAGCAAATAAATGTCACGCGATATACTGGTTCATACTTTATATCAAAGTTTATAGCGTACAGCGTATTATATATATTATTATAGTCGTAGTGGATTTGCTTTGTGGACACATGTCAACATTTTTTAAGCCAACGAGTTTGATACAACGAGTCTTTCCGTTAACATCAATACTTTTTATGGATATCCTTTATTAAACGGTTTTGTATTTGTTTGACCCGTATACATTAAATGTGCAAAACCTGAAATAGGACATTTTATATAATTGAGACAATATCATATTGCGTTACCGGTAAGTAAAACCAACTTGGTAGCTACCAAGTGTAGTATAAGTATAAAGAATTCCTGTGGATAAGAATTATATTCACAGCACTCAGCAGAATAAAAATAACTTTTTTTCAGTTGCTTTGCTGTACGATAATCAAACGTACTATAATTTCAGTTTCTAAATAAAAAATGAGTCTTAGATAAATTGTGTCCGAGTCCGAGAACGAAGACTTAGCAGTTTATTATAAAAACCTAATAGTGTCCATATTCAGAGCTGAGAATTAGTAACACGGATTGTAACCTACAAAATGGTCAATCCATTTGTTATAGAAGAATTCATGGTAGTTTTTGAAAAAGTGACTTTTAGTTAGTTCTCTACGGTATGGAATGGAGGAAAGAATATTATTGTAAATGAAAAAATTACAGAGCTGATATTATCAATGAAACACTCCAAAGACTATAAAGACCGGAAAACTTTCAACCAAATTGATCGGAAATAAAATAAGCTGAATAAAGCTTTTAAGTGGGGTAAAGTGAAACTCGCTTAATATACATACATAATCGCTTTTGTTTGGTACAATTTATATCAATAGGATGTGTTGTGTGGACTGTGTGACTATCTTTAAAAATATTTAATCAAATTTTACATATTTCTATTATGTAAACGTATCAGATACAAATGAGCGCGTCTAATTTAATATTTAGAAATTCTAAATTAGGATAGAGCTATAGAGTTCCAATTCGATTATGCAAATATAACAAAGTATCAGAAAATACTACGCCACGCCACATCACATAACGACTACAGATTTGGCTGTGATTTTGTTTTGCAGAAGGCGTGCCCGTGACGCCATATAGATGATTAAACTGATTTAAGGAATTTTCAAGTATTTGTTCTCTGCTACTATTAATAAATAAACAGAGGCCGCATGTTCTTGAACTTAATGAACCTTGCTTGACGTACCTTACAATGAGGTGATGAAAAAATACTTACTATATATACATACATACCTATGTACTTTGAAAAGAACTGACAACTCCGACTCGAAAAACACATTTCCAAGCAAACACTTGAAGTTTGAACCAATCAATAATTAAATAAAAATCAATGACATGACAGGATGTTACATCTATCCAAAAAATGCATAGCATCTTGTTATGTATACTGTTATAAAATTATTTGGGTTAATTATCTGCTTTTGAAGGAGCCCAAGTAATGATAAATTGAGTAAAATCTCTTTTACCAGCTTCATTGATTGCTTTTCATCTCCTACTGCTATCAATCAATCATCATTCATATTCCATCGCATATTATCCATAAATTACGAAACGATATGGCGTTGAAAATTAATGTATGTAGCTGCGGATTAGGATGCAAGTGTCTCATACAAATTCATTTTTTAATTGACGGGGTTTCCTCTCACACGACATTCTCAAGTCTCAAGTGTTACGAATTACTTTTCATTTGAGAGTGTTATTTTTATTCTGATAAGCACATCATTATAATTATAAAATCATGCCACCAAATGTTATTGAGTAGTTTGAAGACTCCTACAAAAACAAAAAGTCATACAGTCATGGAAGTTTGGAAATACAATTAACAATAATACAGATTATACAGAGTATTTCCCAATTACGTCATTGAGAAATGGCATTTGATACAGAGGAGTGTAGTTATCAATAGTTTAATTAATTAATTGAATAAAACTAGATTATTTGTTAGCCCAGAGTTTTATTCTTTTAAGAGTGTTGCCTCAAAGCTTTGTCGATTATATTTTCTTCTCATATCTAATATTTAGAATTAATTTCCGACTGGCCGAGTTAATTTATTCTTATACCACGCACGAATATTTTTATTACAAATACAAAACATTTACATATTTACGTTTTCAGATATTATATCATTGTGATTTATCGAAAGTATCAGTAAAAATGATTTTGGGAAGACGTTTTCGATCGACGGAGAGAGTCGAGGCTTTCTCCACGTTTGGCTTACTTGTAGCTACAGCTCTGCTTTTGCTCCAGTCCCCAGTAAACGTCAATGGCGCTTGTGACCACAAATTCGAAGGATTTGGAATTTTCCTGGGGTCAACTGACCACTTTTCTCGATCACCTCCAGGCACAGTTGCCAAAGTCCTGAACGTCTTGCACAATGATCTTGGATTGAGGTATGAAAGAATTTTTAGTGCCCAATGATCTCGTATTCACAACATGCATGGTCTAAACTTTTGCTTTATTTAACCGATTCTTCAAGGTTATACCGAACATCGTACGAGCCGCACTTTTCTCCAGAAGATGACAAGTACGAAATAAATTGTACTGATCCATCATCCTGTGCCTGGGTTGAAATCCATAAAGTCGCGTCCACCCTCCCTGACGCCAAGATCTTCGCATCAGTCTGGAGCCCTCCGCATTACATGAAGAACAAGTTTTATCAACTGCGACCGGACTATGAAGAAAAATATTTGCAGTACATCAAGAATGTAACAGAAGTGATTAAACGCGACTTCAACATCACGATTGAAAAGGTGTCTCCTGTAAACGAGCCAGAGAACATATTTGCCCCGTGGGATCACACAAACATGTCTCCAAACCAACTGTGCAGAATCATTAAAGCGTATAATGACCCTTTGGTGTCCATTTGCCCCGAAAACTCTTACTTTTGGGTGTCCAGGATTTACTATAACTTCAAGAGCCTCAATCCCGCATTAAATTGTTCATCCTACTGTCAGGTCAAAGCAACCCACGCCTACGCCCTGAATTTGGACTTTTCATCCCCAAATAAACTGCTGGCCTATTATGACCTGTTGCCCTATCCTCGTAGAGGCACCACAAACCCAATTTGGCAGACCGAAGTTTCTAGTACCTATCATGACGCACGAGAGAACCAAATTCAGGAGGCTTTGGACTTATCAAGGAACATCATCAACTTCTTGGCCACAACTTGCGTGCAAAGATATTACTTCTGGTTGTCCTACACCTACGGAGCGTCTGGAGAATCTCTGATTTGGGGCACTGCCAATGGAGATCTGGAATTGCCCAAGAAGTACTTTGCTTACCAACTTTTTGTAAATGCAAGTAATACCATCAACGGACCAGTTGATGTCAATACATGCGACGATGCCATTATTGACAACTTGGCCTGTGTCCAATTCGGTGAGAAAGAAAGAGTTGTCGCGAACACCCACTTGGAGGTTAAGGCAACAGCAAATGTATGCAGCGTACTATGTTGCACCACCGAGACTAACGACATGGCATGTAGCAGTAACACAAACACGGTACCTGCAAGGTCAATTTGCCACTGCACTTTGGCTAACCCGGTTTTGATTAACAACGGTATTCTAAGTTAACTACATTTTTTAACTCCAAAAAATTACACCCTGAATGTATTTTGATATTACCTGTAATCTATGTACAAACTTAAAAAGTTAGTTTTGTTTTAGTTTTAAAATTGTACAGTTATTGTAACCATTAAAAAAATAAAGCAGCTTTGTTTTCAACACTACTACTGCTAAAAATGCTCAAATAAATTATACAAATCATTCAATCATTTGATGAAACTGGAAAAATAAAATGCACCTTGCTTATAAAAATTGTACTCATGTATGAATTCACAGGCTTCATAATGACTAAAACGTTTTAAAAATAATTCAAATTGAAACGAAAATGGATTTTATTAAATTGGGCACTCATGCCCACGTTTATTTCTCCAAGATAGGAAACAGGTTAATTAACATAGAATCAGTTTCAATTTAATATAAAGTTCGCACTTAATCGTCAGCGCCCTTAGTTTCCTTCTTTCCTCCTCTGATTCTTCCGGTACGACGTGCAGCAATAAGACCAACTTTCCTACCAGCGGACGTTCCACGTTTAACGGTAGACGCCTTACCGATGTGCTGATGGTTACCACCACCGTGGGGATGCTCCACAGGGTTCATCGCCACACCACGGACCACAGGCCATGCGTTCCTCTTTGCCTTGTACTTGAAGTACGCCCTACCAGCCTTCAAAATGGGCTTATCGATACGACCTCCTCCAGCAACGATTCCTACCATGGCCCTGTTTGCTGATGGAACGACCTTCTTTGCTCCAGATGGAAGTTTAATCCTAATTAAAAATTACATGAAATATAAAATTTTAAACCACATAATCGGTATGAATGTTTCCTCCCGAATTGATCGTTAGTATAGCAATGCAAAGCAAACAATTTCGCATGATAAATTACCTGGTTCTTCTCGAATCAGGATTATGGGCGATAACAGTGGCGTAATTTCCAGAAGCTCTGGCGAGACGGCCACGGTCACCAGTTTTCTCTTCCAAATTGCAAACAATGGTACCTTCAGGCATGGTGCCAACTGGCATGATGTTTCCAATTTGCAAGTTAGCTGAAAGTTAAACAAAACAAAGAAAACTACGTTATTAACACTAAATCTCACAAGCCAAAACTAGTTTGCGTTTGACCTAAAATATACAAAATAAAAAGTTACCCTTCTTTCCACAGTACACAAACTGTCCAGTGTACATTCCTTCCGCTGCAATGAACAACTCCTTCCTGGTCTTGAAGCGGTACGGGTCACGGAAGCTAACCTGGGCCAAAGGAGCACCACGACCGGGGTCGTGAATTATCTCCCGAACGACACCCTTAATGTAACCATGCTTCTCAGCATAATCAAGATGCCTGAGTTTTGGAGCGCCCTTCCTGTGCTTGGTGTGGGATCTAAACACCGAACCGGCACCTTTTCTCTGTGCCCTGATGACACGACCCATTTTCTGAAATTATACAAAACTTTTGATAAACCCTTCAGTCACCCCTTAATGAAACCAACTGCAATTATTACAGTTAAGCCCAATGTTAAATTAAAACGATGCGTTAAGTAAATATTATAGCTGGAAGAGAGGTGATGTCCATTGTAATTTGGAAATCTAATCAATTCCACCACAAGCGTTTACAAAGTCTACCTTTTATTCCGCAAAGTATATAATTTTCACGAACACCTAGATTTTTAAGTAAGCAAGGTTAAAAAATATTTAATCTCACTTTAATTTAATTAACTTACCGGGAATGATTTTAAATCCTAAACGGTAAATTCACGTCCTCCGTCAAATCTTCCTGACTTTTGATAGACTGTGGCAAGCAGCAGCTTTAGGCTTGAGCTGTGTGCTTCTTTAGAGAAAAGGCCTTCTGCCATTCATTTCTACACAAGCATAACCACACACGGGAGACACTCCAATCTGGCGGTTCAGTCGATGCATGAGACCCCGTGCCGCACTTTGCCCCAATACCGCGAATTTTATAGTCTCAGCGGCTTATCAAACAATTTG
>VYYJ01004192.1:0-14128 GCA_021029165.1 Cyphoderus albinus
CTGACAAAACATAATGAATAAACATTGGTATATTTTTTAAATACTCCATTAAATGTAAATTACAATTAAGTCTAAGCGGATTTGTGCATTGAAAATAATCCAATCATGGTTTGACTAATTATGCGCAAACTTCGCTTTTTATGGGAAGACATAGACTGACTCATGGTCACTGACTAAACTAAGATTTAATTAAAGTTTTATTTTTTACTTTGAGAATTTTTAACAATGAAAATATGCAATAACAAGAAATAATGAGAAATGCTTCTGGAAAACATTAAGTATTTACGAGAAGATTTGTTTTATTCGTGAAATACTTCTATGCATCAACTAAAGTCATCATAATTATTTATTTCATCTAAATGAAGACAATTCCTTTCATTTTTTCACACAAGTATTGGTAGGTAGAATTACATCTTTATTTTCCTTATAGACGTTAGCTGATGTCAATTTAATTTTCTTTCTATGTGGGGGGTCCGCGAGTCGTAAGAAACGCTTTTTACGGCCATATAATCGTTTTATTTGTTACTGTTACTACTCTGTTTTGCTTAATGAGTTTTTAGTAGAGAGTTGACAGAAGCTGCACGGAACATTCCCCATGTGTTATTGAGAACATTATTATTGCTGAAATTGAAGAATTCAAGAAAATGGAGCGTAAAGAGTGTGAGTGAGCGAGCTGTTGATGTTGATGATTGCGGTAAATTATCTTTGTTTATAAGATGAGTGAAACGGTGAAACCTAAGATGATAGGGCAGGGAGGGATTACTTATCCGTTACTACTTTGTTTGCTTTCTCTCTATTGCATCGTTAATTGTGCACACAAAACAATCAGCGTGTCAGTTGGGGGACTGAAAATGTAATGGATAACTATAGAAGAGAGATATCTCCAAATCGTCAGTCAAAGAATTCAGGTTAAGAATTAGAATTTAGGACGACAGTAAAGTAAAGTTAAAACCACTTCCGTATGTAATATATTATTTTGTAGTCATCTACGTCAAGTGAATATAATCAATAGAAATAGAGCAGCCTCTTAAATCCTAATCTTATCATCATTCTTAGAGAAAAAATTTCAAGGGAGAGTTCGAGACCTTCATCGTTTTGTATTCAAACCATGAAATTCGTAAGTTGTATTTCGTGGAGGAAACGACACTAATTTATAATCTGTGAGTGAATCCTTGCTCTAACATGTTCTGAACACGGAGTGCACTCTCAGTAATAGATTTTGGTGTTAACGGAGTAGCGGAGAAGGCACGATGTGAGCAGACCTCTAATTTTGTCACCTAAAGAAAATATTCTCATTCTTCCGACACTGCATTTGCATTGATTTGGAGGAAACAGAAGAGAAGGAAAGCAAGCGTACAATGACAATGACAACCTCTATCTTATAGGTACATGTATAATATAATGTATATACACTATGAAAGGCAGATAAGATACGGACGGGCAGCAGCGAATGTAACGGTTGTGCATTTATGCAGAGTGAGTGGAGACATTTTTTTAAATTGTGGACGTTTGCATTATTTCACTACGGTTGCTTGGAACTTGGTGATGCGCAAGGAGTGTTTGGCACTTTTACGCAGATTTTTTTTTTCATTCTGCACGGCATTTTCCATAGGTGAGCAGTGTGAGCTTACTATTTTTGTGAACGACCAATTCACATTTCAGATTTCTATTGATAGTGACACGGATCCAGTATTTGAGCCTTCAGGTGTTTTAGTGGCTAACGTTAAATATACTAGGATCAAGAGAATAATTCTAAATGTCTCACCCTTGATTTTTTTGTGCTCACATCACACATTGAACATTTAACTTTCACATGTAAAGATAAGCCTGAGAGACGTTTCTCATGATGTGACAAAGGTGGCAATTCAAAAGGTAACATTGGTTTAACATTTTTAACATAATAGGTGAGCAGTGTGAGCTTACTATTTTTGTGAACGACCAATTCACATTTCAGATTTCTATTGATAGTGACACGGATCCAGTATTTGAGCCTTCAGGTGTTTAGTGGCTAACGTTAAATAATATACTAGGATCAGAAAATAATTCTAAATGTCTCACCCTTGATTTTTTGTGCTCACATCACACATTGAACATTTAACTTTCACATGTAAAGATAAGCCTGAGAGACGTTTCTCATGATGTGACAAAGGTGGCAATTCAAAAGGTAACATTGGTTTGTTTAACATTTTTAACATCATAATTTTTAGTGGAGAAAATTCAATGGCTTCTTTATCCCTCTCAGATTAATACAGGCGTTTCTTTACGTGCTAGTCTAAACATTCTTTGTCTGTTCTGCCATGTCGAAATTGCAATGTTCACTAAAGTTGACATTAGAAAGGTAAATTGAAAAATATAAACGGAAAGCTGTAAGAGAGTTGTTAACGAGTGAAGTTTTATCGCGCGGTGAATGTTTTGTCATCTAAAATTTAACCTATTCGCGGTTCTTGGCTGATTTTTTTTAATTTGCACAAAAATCTCTTGAGTCTGCACAATTATTCTCCAAATCAATTGTTTCAGTAAGGAAAAGAAAAAAAATATTATGCATTTTAAAGGTGTGCCACTGGGTAAGTAAAGTCGTTATTTTTTCTTGGTGGTAAAGGTTGTTTCAAAATCCGCAGATTCCATAGTCGGTAATGCTAACGCTGCGAATGCCAAAGCAATGAGAATTAATGGGATAGAATACAAGGATTGACAACATCACAATGTGTTTAAGTGCTCTACACGCAAATGCGACATTACCACAGTCACTGTCATTTTATTTTAAACGCAGGTTTTCTCTTTCGGTTGGTCGCTCGATTCAGGAAAATCTATTCTAGCCTAATTCTTCTGGCACAATGCTTTTTATTCTATCGCTTTTATATAAATAGTATCATTGTGTTGAAATTGGTTGGTACGTCGAAGATAAAGCTGAGTGTTTCTCTATCCTCTTTATTTTTCCTTCCGTAAAAATATTCATACATGTATAGAACTGCAATTTGTACTTGTACTTCAAAAATGTTTCCCATTGCACTTTTTTCCTTCCTCTAATCTGGTTAAGCTATACTTTGCTTTCTTCTCCACGGTTTTGTTGTAGAATCGCAGGACATGTATTACATTCTGTAGATATACAGAACTAACAGAGTTTTAATATGAAGCAACGGTACGTGCATAACGTACCGAATTAAACATATTATAGTAAAAGATTATCACTCAACATTAATGACACTTTCGTGTTGAGTTGAAAATACAAACAACTTGAATCCGAATTTGATCTTCTTTCAACACGCTGAGTTACTTTTTTACCAATGTGGTTGTGTGTGCGTGCACACGGATTATGAGTCTCCTCGATAGATTTTCAATTCATCAATAGCAGTTTCAAGCGAATATCGCATAGTACCGTTTCACCGTTTTGTTCTGATTTACTAGATTTTGGATTTATTTTCAGTTCCCTTTATAATTACAGAACTTACCTAGAATAAGCTGAATTTTTATTATAAAATTATCCAATAATTGGAGAAGATTACGATGAGGATCTGCTTAGGCTATGTGTGAGTTTGAAGTTTTCAAGGTTTCAAAATAATATCGAGAGTGTTTAATAAATCAGTCGAGTAAACAACCTGTCGTGTATACAATTTTGGTGGTTGAAAAAATAGTGTGTTCGGATGTCCTTACTTTGCAGAGAGGTTAATTCATCAATACCATCCTTCAATTCGATCCACAATTCAATGTAACATCCGTCTCACATTTCTTTTTAATTGATCTAAATCTGTACGTGTATCCCTGTGGATGGCTGTTGTTGTCTGATCCTCTCAAACAAATTAATAACGTGAACCAGTGAGCAATTTTGAGATCTAGTGAGGACTGCTGTGGAAGAATAGAAAAAAATCCTTTCTACTGAAAAGTAACATCTCATCTCATTCTTTAGGTAGTAGCATTACATACGGCGCAGAAAAGTTTTCTTTACTTTTTAAAGACTAAAGAAGACTAAGAGAAAATTACTTTGGTTGGTCTCAACCGAGTTGTGTGATGGGGGCAAACTGGAGACTGCAAAAATAAAGGGGTTCGCCTCATTTTGTTCGTTCGTATTGGATTTTTTCTCGCTTCTTGGACAGAATGAAAAAAGGATGTGTCATAGTCATGGCTAGCTTTGTTTGCAAGGATAATGATGGGCGGTGGTACATTTTTCTGCAATTAGAGGAATGTTAATTGGAAGAGAAGAGAGAAAAAATTGGAATTCCCTAGGTCCCGATATCGGATAATTTTCCTCGTGTTGTCACTTACATCACATCAGAAGCGAGCAGCATTCTGTTTCAGTCCCAGACATTGGTACTCGTTTATAGAAAAACTTCTATTGTAGTTATACCATAGAACAACTTTTCCTTTTAATTAATCCAGCCCAACTCCACAACGCTGGAATATGAATGATGTGAACTATAGTGTTCTTCCCATCCCATTTCCCGTCGATACGACTCGAATTGTTTCAGGTTAACTTTCACTTCAGCTCTGAAGAGTTCATTTCATTCAATGAAGCTCTCCCATTCTCACTGAATTGTGAAATCAGTGGCTGCGCTGCGGCTGAGCCATTATTATCTAAATCTTGAATAGAAATGCGCAAATCGAAAATTTTCAATACATTAAATTTTCTTTTCTTTTCGTATGTCCCAGACTCGGAGAAGAGAAGAAGAGACTAGAAGCCAAGAAAAGAGGAATTTGGAAACCGATTGTACCATGTGTGTGTTCACAAGATCAGCAGCAATTAATTTGCTTAAATTGAAAATAAAAAAGTATGAACTCATTTGGCGATAAAAGTGCAATTCAGTACAATAACAAATAACAACAAAACAACGAAGTGACTGTATATAACTCTGCACGCCACAGGGAATGAGAAGGTCGTAGTTTGTTGGCAATGGAACAAGAACAAAAGTATCATCAATTCATCAGATCAAAAATACCAGTCAAGATACGATAAGGTGCATCCTTTGTGCTGCAGATGTGTGATGTGATACGTGTGTAATAATAACATAACGTAAGGAAAAGGCGGATGCGTTCTCACTCAGTCAGTCAAAGAAGCGTTACTTCACTTCCTTCGAAAAACTCATGATACGCCTTGAGGGTCTACATAGCTACTATCATCTTATCAACAATCGTCATGTTCTCACTTCAGTAGCAGCAAAGTAGCATGTTCTGACGGACACTTTACAAATTATTCCAAGAGAATTAAGAATTTGGTGAATGCAACAACAGCAGTTAGAAGCAGTGTTTTGATAGACTTTCGTAAATTGCAAATTTAAATGATAAACTGTTACAAAAGAACTTGAATACCTGGCTCATCTCATCTCCATCCAACGTTCTTCGTACTAGTTTCAATAACGTTATACGCTTCGTTTATAATAACATTGCGATGAAAGGGATGTTTGTTTGTGCTCGAGATCTAGACATGAGCCTACGAGTGAGCTATATGAGCCACTTTTGAAAGTTTTTCATTTGTTTCCTTTAATTGCTATTGCCAATTGCCTTTGCCACTGTAGTGAGCGTACATCACCGTCATTCTTTGAGATTGCATTTTTAATTTGTCAATTTTGTGGTCATTTGTCAACCTTTCTCGTATTAATTTATTCACACTGAAAATCTTTGGCTTTGGTTCCATTCCATGAGGCAAAGAAAAGAGTGTCAGGCTTTAATGCAGTGTAAAAGCGTTTAAGACAAAAGCACCGAGTGATCTATGTACATACATTATTTCAAATT
Organism: Cyphoderus albinus; assembly: GCA_021029165.1. Taxonomy (NCBI): domain Eukaryota; kingdom Metazoa; phylum Arthropoda; class Collembola; order Entomobryomorpha; family Paronellidae; genus Cyphoderus; species Cyphoderus albinus. Next base: position 5,725 of record VYYJ01004192.1, read on the forward strand.
ACCATTTGTAAGTCGTGAGTTGTGCACGAATGAGCCCAGCTACAAAAATGTGAAATGTGATCGAAGGAGACAAGTATACAGCAACGACTTTCATGTCTACTTTTAGAATCAATGTCATTGAGCAACTACGACCACAGCAGAACGAATAAAGAGACGCACTAAGAAGTTCCATCGAAGATTCCTCGGAAACAATGATAAAGATGCTTGTCTTCACTTCCGGAAAATGAATGATTATCGCATTGCCCCTATTGTTTCTGCCTTTATCTGCTGATGAACTGCTACTGCTGGACATCGCTTGCGCTTTGCCGTTGTGCTGAATAAAGTAAATGTTCTTCCTTGCACATACACAAAGAACTCAGAAATTCTCTAGTTGTATTCAAAGTGACATAACTCGCGTACGATCCGTTGTCAAAGTGTAGATTGGTTGGAAACGACAGAAATTTGATGTGAAAACGCAAATATGGTTTCACTCATCACTCAGTCTCACTAGTGGCATGACACGAGTTATATTAGTTGCAAGTTAGTCTTATTACTCGGGGCTGAAGGTGTAAAGGTGACAATAAGTAGCTAAATGTTACAGATAGGCTTGATATTAAAAACGTATCAAGTGGAGTTTTAGAGAGAACAGAAAACCTTGGTTTGTGTTTGCTGAGTACTAGCTCGCTGTACAGAATGAGAATCATGATATGATGACGGTGGCGATCACATCAGATCATTTGTAGTATCATCAGCATCCACATCTCCAAAAGAAAGAGACATCATCGTGTCACCCCAAAGAAACTGCTTCCACTACTGCTTCGTTCATCTTCTGCTGCAATGCAACAACAACCTTTCATCCATTACCCTTACAATAAATTCGTTGGTGCTTAACCAACAAAACTCCTTTTTAATCTCTCTCCCTTTTCTCTCCGTTTCGCACGTCTTTGCCAATCTTTTTTTTGCAAAAACGTCTCCGAATTCGTGATTTGATCGTTAGTGTTATGAGTATGGTGTAGCTCCGAACAAAGTGTGACTATAGTGACTAAAGACTGCTCAGAATCATCATGACAAGATGATAGTGATGTTGATCATGATGATGCTTGTTTCTTCAACGATATACGAACCAAAAGTTTTTTTTGAAACGTCAGGTTTTTCCTTTAATTCTCCCGTGCCAATAAAAGCCGACAAGCGACTAAACTAAGAGAACGAATCGTTGTTAAATATATGGATAAAGTATTTAGTGTTATCATCAAGTAGGAATAAAAACTTTTTTACTAGTTTTAACTTGACGAGGTGACACATCGTAGATACATCGACTGCACCTACAAATGCAAATTTGTGTCCTTCCGTGTGACAAAGTACGAAATATAGTTTATAAAATATCTTTCTCATACACAGAGAAAAACACCTCGGACATTTTTTAAATTTTATTCAGTCATTGGCGCAATACATTTTTAAGTACTCTTCTTACAAATTCGTTTTCATGATTACTTCTTATGAGTAAGTCCTAGTGTAAAAGAAATTGGAAATGTCTAGATATTCGTATACTGCTTCTGATTCACTTGAATGAAGAGTAATTCGGACGGGAAAAGATTTTGGCTACGATAACCCTTCCACGTTCTCTGTACCTATATGCTACCGTTTTTAGTGAGCAAGTGGCTTGTTCATGAGAGCAGTGACTGTGCTTGTTTAGAAATGTAAAAAATATCTGGCTAGAAAAAATTGCCGTGTTTTGCAATGCAAGGCAATAAGTTGAGAATAAATAAAATATAGGTCCTTTCTTATCTTTTGTCTTGTCCTCTAGTCGTAATACAGCGTATCTAAATTTACACAGCGATAATAATAAATAACGATGAAATGAAACGTAGAGAAAAAAGAAGTGGTTTTGTGTGATGTGAGAGAAAAGTGTTGTAGTGGTATATTTAGTGCATTATAAACGGACACAAAGTTAGAATTAGAATGTGCGAAAGAAGCAAAACGAACGACGAAACTCTGTTACACTTTCAAAAAGTTTCACCAGCAAACGTATTTATTTTTTCGCTCATATCAACTCGACTCAGCTCTTGTGCTGTCATTTGATTTTTACTTAGAAAGATTGATCCTTTCTAGGAGTGCATGAAATGAAACACATAGGCACGCATCACATCTCTTAAATTGTGGCATCATCAGCATGAAAACTTTCTTTTTCTTTTTCACGCTCTCAAAATTTATGTAGCCGATGCGGGTTGATTATGTATGAGAGGATGGAAATGAAACAGTGATGAGTCGAATCTGTCGTGGAACAGAAATCTTATGTTCTTTCTTGCTGATTTGTGAATGTGAAAGAAGTGCAAAAGGTAATAGAATACAACACGGTGCTATTACTGCAGCACTGAACTGATCCAAGCTGAGTTGCCTTTTAAAAGATTGCAAGGACAATAAAGAGATTAATGGTGCACATAGAAAAACTTATAATTTCCTTAAGTAGCCTTGAGTTATTTATATTTTTTATGCTAAGTCTGGCTAAACTAAGGTGATACACAATTAAAAACGGATAAAAAGATGGCTGATAAAATATCTGCAAATCCGCCCCCTGGCAGAGAACCGACTTCCACGTCGACCGAGGTCCTGGATCCCAGCTTTATGGCATCACCGAGAAGAACTGGTTTCGTATCGGTGGCAGAATGGATTCGAAGTAACTACTGTGACTTTAGACCTCCCCTCATGTTCAGAGTGAAGGGGACGGTCATTCTTCGAATTTGGTCGCAGGTTCTTCTCCACGTCGCATTTGCCACTGGCGTTGTGTGCATTCACAAATATATGCCTGGCATGCATATGTCTTTCCAGTTGACCATGACACATGTCCTAGGAATCGTCATAGGATTGCTCCTTGTTTTCAGAACAAATACGGCATATGACAGGTAAACTCTTCTATTCCATATGAACAAATATCTTAATAATAATAAATTACGTTTAAGGGGTAACATGAACATTAGACATGAATTTAGTAAAAAGTCAAGATATGTAATATACTTAAAACATCTGTCTTTAGGGTAATTTAAAGGAGAATGACTCCACTCAACTTATAACATAGCACATTTACTTATATGCTGATTATGATGTTGGTTACAGATATTGGGAAGGCAGACGCCTTTGGTCAAACATGACCCAAAACATACGTAAGTTTCTGATTTTCACTCATCAGTCATGAATAATATGGATTAGGCATGGTTGCATGATTCGTCATATATGCTTGAAATGAAATATGACTCCTATGAATGAAACAAGGTACCCTGACACGTTGCATATGGGTCGGAGTGAAAGAATCCGGCACATCGAAAGAGATTATTGAGAAGACATCCGTTCTCAATTTGCTCGTTGCCTTTGCCATTTCGACGAAAAACTATTTGAGAGAGGAGTATTCATATGACTCAGAAGATCTCCGAGGCAAGTGCATTCACATTTTATTCGCAAATTATTGCTAACAATAGAGGCAATTGACCAAAAACAAGTTGTTTAGACAAAGTTATTAAAAATAGAATAGTAAAGCTCCACAATAACCGTGATATACAAAAATTTAAAGTTATGCAGGAGCGCGATTGATAATGCCATATAAATTTCTGAGTAAACTGGTAAACGTTTCATTGGTATAAATAATAATAAAACTCATGTTTGGCACTGGCAGAGTTGATAAGTCACATTCCCAAATTCAAGACGCCGAGCTCCACGCAGCCTCTGGATAGCCAATCACCAGCAGTCTTGCAAGTCATTTCAGAGCCAATGATAATAAGACCCAGTGCGGGGAATCGTCCCCAAAAACCCGATGTGCTGAAGGCATCTGTCCAAAGGTCATCGTCAACACGAAGTACCAAAGGAAATGCCGCAATTGTGCGAAAACGATCCATGCACCAGCAACCGCCAAGAACCAGTGTTGTTGCTGGAGGAGACCCATCGATGAAAGGCAGCTTGCGGCGACAGAATTCTTACACTTGTCATGATTTTATGTATGTGTCCAAATGCTTTCTTTGTTCCTTTCTACAAGGATTGAAAATGTCTGACTGAATGAAATGCAGCCATTGACTGCGACTGAGACTGAAAGATTGAGTGAATTTAATTTTTGCTGTTTTACTCACAGCGCACCGAGCAACATTCCCATCGAGATCTCCTATTACATAGCATCCTATATTTACCAAGTCAAGAGTCGTGAGCTGTGTGATCCTTCCACAATGCTGATTATGAACCACGGTGAGTGTTTCATTTCATTTAATAAATGGATAAGAGAGGATATTATGCAGATATTGTGTATGAATAAATGTGACTGTTACAAGAAATATCACAATTTTGCATATATTTAATATTTATAACATAACATACATTAGCACAAGTAAAAATCGAAGAGTTCTGCCTCTGAGATGATTCAACTGTTATATTTTTTGCTAGCCCGAAAGAGTTAAACAAAATTTTGCAATACACTTTTGAATAGGAAATGAAAATCTTGGGCTTTATTAATTGCTGCATTTAAGAAAGCAAATTGAACTTATTTATGATTAGGCAAAAAACACTCAAAAAATACAAACCTACTTGTTGCAATTTGGACATTTTCATAATTTTAGCAGAATGTTGAGTACCTATTATACCTAAGAAAAGCAGACAATGAATTCAGTATAAATTATAAACATATATGAATATACATTACATACATATGTACATATAACGTACAAACTTTCTCTAGAATGAACACCTGAGTTATACATTTCGAAAGCTTTATGATGAAATGAAATTTAACCAGTGAATGTTTTCATACGTCGTGTAACTTTCTGGGTTCCAAGTTCTGTGCAGCATGTGCTTTTTAAGTGGGCCGAATTCAGTGTGATTGAAAATATGAAGTCTAAAAATAACATGACAAGAAGGTGGTTCTAAAATAGATGCCAATTTTGACTGTTTCAAATCTGTTTAGCATTGAATAACCTGGTGGAATGTCTGACTGGATTTGAAAGGATCCTGAGAACACCAATACCGCTGGCATATTCTGTACATCTGCATCATTCCATTTGGTTGTATCTTCTGGCGTTACCTTTCCAGTTGGTCGCGCAGGTTCGTTAATATGTACAAATCTGAGAATGACATAAAACTTGAGACGTGCTTAACGTTAACTATATAGAGCAAAGAAGAGAAATATGTTGATTTGATGTATTACACATTATTCAAAGATATTCCACATCAAGTGTAAATAACGGTTCAAAAGTTACATAATTTATTTCGCAGCTGAATTGGTGGACCGTGCCAGCCACAGCTCTTGCATCGTTTGCTCTGCTGGGCATTCTCGGGATTGGATGGGAAATTGAAAATCCTTTCGGATTTGACGATAACGACCTTCCTCTTGATGACTTTTGCCAAGTCGGGATAACAAAACCTTATAAATAAACCTTAATGAAAATTGAAATAAAATTAATTTCTAACAGAAATGTTGAAGATTTCTAATGAAAACTAAAAAATCATCTTTGGTTGTTTCACTCACAGGTAATTCGCAAGGAAGTGCAGATGATTATGAGTCATAAAGTGCCAACAACTGACTCCTGGATTCTATCTCCTGAAAATCATCCTTTAGCTCCGGCTTCCTTCCAAGCAGCACCTGAACTCGTCAATAAACCGGAACCTGAGCTTCGACAGATTCTCACAAGAGTTGGATCGCGTCGATTCAATGTAAATGGATATCAACCAGTCTGAAGAAATATCGAATACACGCAAAAATAGACCGCTGGCTAACATAGAATTTAAAAAAATCATTTTTGGAGTTATTCTAGAATCTATTATTGGTACAAGTAGACCCTTCTTTCATTCAACAATTTCTTTGGTAAAGTAATTTGCCAAAGTTTGAGACGCAGGGACAAGATATAGTTAATTAATGAGCAACATTTTTGATTCTATGTAGTTAATCATATATCTTATCTGTAGCTATACATTGTGTAAGAATGTCTAGTACCTTATCCAATCTTGCGTCTATAATGATAATATTATAGTAACGATAATTACTATACATATCTGCATTCCATTGTCAACGGTCTGATAAACAAGTTTGTCCTTTCTCCAGCGTAAAATTAGGATTATAATTTTATAAAGCGGTGTAAAAAATACAGGACTCTTTTTGCGTACATACATACAACAGACGAACACGACGTGACACTCTACGAAGTTTTAGGTTAATCGTCATCAGTGGAGCGGTGCATTTTAATAAAAAGGGTCATTTATTACTTTTAATTTAATTGGCATGTCATGACAGTTCTGATAGGCTGTCTCATCCCAATTATAAATTTATACTGGGGTTGCCAAACTGTATATAAATCGTTACCATTCATACCGGGGCAGACTGAAACAATAAACCTTTTACGATATTTTCCGACTAACTGAATCTGCATAATATTAGAATAACGGCAAATAATTATTATGGGACAAATCAAATAATCTAACCAACATTAAGATTAAAAGGATAATAATTCACAGGCAATTTAAAGATAAGTTCTTGTGAACTTGTGTACTTTTGAACACAGTCCAGATTTTTCACGTAACATGTATCTCATTCGTTCTGACTAACTGGGAACAAAGAAGATACTTGAAAAATAAGACGACGAGTGTCTCCTGAATTATGTAGTATTTTAATTAAATTATTCAGGGAGGTAGTTGCTAACTAATGTCATTTGCCGTTTTATTTGAATTTTCAGTAATCAGATAATAACGACCCATTTTATGACACAGACAACGATTTTGTTGCGCATGTTGTTCTTTAATGATACGATATTATGGTAAAGGTGACAGGCGTATGAGGATGAATATTTAAAAACTGATTCAATGTGATGCTATTTCTACAAGTGGTGTACATATTATGTACTTGTTTTCATTTTCATTGAAGAGAAACCAAAAATAATTTTTGGGCTGGAGATTTAATTAATGAATATAAAATAAAATACGGTTCGTCAATAATTATTATTTTAGATTGTATTTATATTTAATACACAAATTCAGTAAACTTAGGCGATATAAAATAATGATTATTACCTTCTATAATGGTACAACAGTGGCATAACTGTTTGGGAAATTAAAATAGTAATGTTTTAAAATGTTTTGTAGGTAGTAATACTCTGGCAAAATTATAATCAAGACTTTAATTTGGTATCGGTATTGTTCATCGACTCTGTGTGACCAACCTTTAACAATATTATCATGTTGGATTTAATTATTAAACCTTTTTTCGTGATGTTTATGATAATAATGATACAGGTTTTGATTACAATCGAGCTTGAATATTACCATACAACAGCAACGATTGTACTTTCTCGTTTAAAGTTACAGTGTGATATAGTATTATTAAATTAAATTTACTAAATATACAATTAATATGTAGTTCCAAGAATGTTATCTGTTATATGCTAGATAAATTCACTATATAATTGAATTTTAGGCTAAATAAATACATAATTACAAAAGAAGCTTATTTGTTCATTAGGTATTTATATAACTGAATTTTGATGACATCAAAGAACGCCAATTAGCTAATGCACAATTATTCACCCATCATGCCCATATAATCAGAAAATGACCGTTTTAACTGTTAAGTTCATAAAATAGTCTAGTGCGTTCATAAACCTTGTCTTGCGACAAGGACATGATTCATGTGACATGAAGCGCATCGTTACATTTTGTTGAACAAAGTTTGTTCACAGACACATCAAAAGTGATGCATTGATGAATATGACGATAGGCTTTTGCCGGCAAGTTCTAAACAGACACACATTGCTTGAACTGAATAGAATGTAGAATGGAAAGTGGATGTTGCATGGATTCAGTGAATCCGATTCACATTTCACATGCATTAGCAGCAACAGCAACTATACACGTGTACAAAAATATAAATTTATTGTTTATTATATTTTAATTAAATATTCCGGTTAGGAGTTAATTTTTAAGAGTTAGTCCTACTACAAACTTACATAACCAGTAAACTAAAACAATTTAAAATGGTTCAGGTAAGAGTGAAATACTTTTTAATCTGATTAAAATTTAATCAATGAAAACGGAGGAGGTGCAAGCCAAGCCAGTACACTATTAATGTTAAGATTTGCGAATTCTTATTTAATTAGGCACCTGTTAAAGTGAGTTCCCAGGCTCAAGGAGCGGCAGCTGTTCCAAAGTTGGTTACTAAAAAGGTAAATCAGCGCCCAGTACCCAAGATGACTTCGGTATTGAAAGGCAAGAACAAGACTGGAGGGAAAAAGAAGAAGAGTACGTCTCAGTTTGTAATTGACTGCTCACATCCAACGGAAGATAAGCTGTTTAACTGTTCAGATTTTGTAAGTTCGAATTTTAGGTGAAAGCGTTTAAAATGATTTAAATCTACAACCGACAGTAACATTTTTTCAATGTGAATCTTGAATAATTTATTACGACATCA
>VYYJ01004193.1:0-14125 GCA_021029165.1 Cyphoderus albinus
TGTGGAGGACTTTTTCTCCGGGGGCAATTAGACCAGTATATCTTTCTCGGGGCATCACGAGATTCTTTTTCTGGTAAAAGAAAGTAAGGAAAGGAGCATTCCGGATTGGTTTAATCCAACTTCATTACTCACCTTGTTTCTACCGTTGAATTTCTCCCAGAACGGTTAAGAAAAATACAGGAGCAGGCTGCTTGTATATGCTGGGTTTGAGACTCGAGACTCTCTTTTTACTTTCACTTGATTCGTATTGTTATTGATATTGCATTAGCTATATAGTATTATTAAAATATATGAAGCAGGCACCTCGAGAGACGATATTGCGACAGTCATTCCCAATCAAACCTCTATTGTTCATAATTGGCACCTTTGTCGCCCCGTTTGGTGCTGCGTTGCGGAAATAACTTTGGCCTTTAACTTTGACTTATCCAAGTGTGTGTTGGTCGAACACACCAAAGAGACAAACCATTCCTGTAAGAAATATCTGCACTCATATAAATGACTTTATAACAGTTTCCAGCAAGAAGTAATTTAGCAGCGGCCTGTGTTAATTTTGCAACGATATTTGTGCGTGACGTTTATGACATACGTTTCTTAATTTACCAATTTCCCGTAATTTATTCAATTTCCAATCCGTCAGAACAATTATATCATTGATAGACAATGAATATGTTAGTGCATTTAAGGGGAGTCAAATTCTGCTTTTCGATTTCGTCAAAGTTTTTTAAATTGAAAGTTGGTAGTAAAGTATTATATTACATTTTAGAATTCCCTACTACTTAAATACCAATTTCCCTACGTCAACTAAGTAAGTAATTTTTGGGTTAGTGGCAGTTGGTCGTGTCATTACTTAGCCATGAGGCTATTTAATGTGACTTTGAGGAGTTTCACAGTGACAGAAAGGTACATTAGACACCCGCAGCCCACACACAAAGAATTTCGTAACCTGCACAATGTGTAAACACTTACTTACCTACCTTGAGTTAACTGAATGTATGTTTGCACCGGTCGTAGTGTTGTACGCAGAGGCATTATGAAAGTTGATTCTTCTGGTTGTCCTTCCTGACGATAGACGAATTCCACTTCATCATTTTAACTCGCATGACATGATTTTGATGGGGTTTTCAAATTGAGCGAAATTGAATTCACTCTCTTATGGTCTCGCTGTTGCTGCTCTTTCTCTATTATATTCTGAGCAGCTTCATCTGGAACTTTTCCTTATCCAAACAAACTCTGGAGAAAATTCCATCACTACTGCCACTGCTGCGACTCCGCTGAATGCTTGGAACGTAACCTAAACGTAACTACTACGTGTACTTTTGCATTACTCCCGTGTTTGTTGTAGAGGATTTGAAGATTGCTGGATATGAAAAAGCTCAGGCAAGTCTCCCAGAAACTAGGTACATACATATCTGCCTGATTTTTTCCCGGAGTAGGGAGCACGGTTTATCTGCCTACTTTCCAATCCAATAATCCAAGTGACATCAAGAAGAAAGCAGTAGTGTGTTTACTAAGTTTACTGAGTTTCGGAGTACTACAACTCAAGGCAGCAGGTATTTTGCTCCGCATATAATATATCTACGTACTCACTGAATAAATATATGTTTTTACAATTGCAAACAATGTACGTCACGTACAATGTCCTATCTTGAAATGTGCCTACCGCGTAAACATGGAAAATAAGATACTACGCTGATAAAAACGTACTGCGGTTATTGTCAAATAATACCGAGTCACTACAGTTAAATCGCAATTTCGATTTTCAATTTCTCTCCGGCATTCACACACGTCTGAAGAAAGATAGAGAGGTACTCTTCCTTTGGAGTGAAGCAAAATGGCTGAAGCTTTATTTGTGTTTCTGAGTAAGACATTCTTATTGTTAGTAATTATACATTCCTTCAAGTTGACTGCGTTCTGGTTTTCATGGCCAATGAAAACTTCCAAATGAACTGTCTAATTTTGTAGCTATCAAAAGTTTGAAGCATTGCTAAAGTTAAAATGATGTTTCACTTACTCTAATTGCTGATCGAGTACTTGTTAAATGTAAGCTAGGGGCTACGTCAATGCCAATTTTGAATTTGAGTAGGATACCTTTGCTAATGAGAGAAATTGCTCTCATTTTTAACCTTTCACCTAATATTTATTGCTAAATTTATTGCTGCAATTATGAGTAAGGTTGAACTATCTTAATTAAGGGAGTTGTAGCCAGACGTGACTTGAGCTCTCGTTCATCTGTAGTGACTGGAATAATTGCAAAAAATGGACATAAGTAACGCACTCGAAAATAGGGCGTATCTACATCGTTATTTTTTCTATTTTAGTTTCGGTCGTCGTAACCCCAGGGGAATGTGAAGAGGTAATAAAGAATTTGACAAGAACATAAATAGATCTTGTGCTCCGTTTATTACTCTGTGACCATTTACACTTTACAGTGGAACCACATTACTGAATCTGTTTTACATATAAAGTACCAATATATAATGTAATAATAATAATGAAACAATTTTATGGCTCTGCTTTTCTAACCAAATTGTGCAGAATAACGAGGGAACTTCATTTAACTGAAAAGTGGATGATTGCTTTCTTGCGCTATTTACATGCACTTAGAATTTGAAAGCAGGCAACAACGGGAACAGGGCCACCGCATTTGTTTAGCAGGAAATTAACGGTAATGGGAAAATGAAAAATTTCATGTCCATATTAAATAAACGTAAATGTAACTGCTTCCGTCTACCATTTTCACATGGAAAGTGTCAAACGGGAGTCACGTCCTGCCGTATTTTTGCTCCGTATTCAGTATTCAGTATGCTTATTACTGTTAATCGATAAAGTGTTGAAGTAGCGAAAATAAATCCATACCTGCGCGTGATTCATGTGTGGCAATTTGTACAGTTGAATTGAACTTTTCCACTACTCGATGTAATTATCTTGAACTTGTCGCCTCGACTTATTGCAAAAAACAAAAGAGAAAAGTCATGCATACAACAGAATAGAAGGCAGACCGTTACTATTTTCGCTTATTACATTCGCCATTTGTTACATTTTAACGAGGTACAACAATGCAATGTGCAATTACCATTTTAAATCATTATGTACATTATTGTTTGCTATAATTACGAATTATGAATGTAGTTTAACGGGAAATGGAATAAGTGACTTTGTTTCACTGACTGCTCGTTGTACTTGAGTACTGTACTTTCACAGGTCCAAGAAACGTGTCGTTGTAGTACGGCCACATTGCAATTTTGTCACTTTGTTTTCATACTTGAGTGGAAATGGAAATGCGTATATTTTCTTGTGATGTTGCGATAAATTAATATAATTCGTGCATCGCTTATATTGTGCGCTGAGTCTCACTTCACAGTGAGAGTGAAGTGAGAGTGACGAGTATTCTGGGGTGACGCACATTATCATGGAACGTGTTCACATCAGAGAACATAGGCTAAGAAATAAATCCCAAGTGCATTGCACTCACTTTAGCGGTCGTACATGCACGACAATAAAGAAGACGGAACGGGCAAGTATCAAAGTTAAGCTTTACATAAAAAAGCATTTCGTATTTTTCCTTTTCCACCTCCTTCTCTTTGTTACCCCTTCTCCTTTAGTTATCTAGGATAGTTCTTCAGTTTATTGCCTGCCCAAGTTTCACCAAACAATAATAACAATGTACATATGTAGATAAATAAAAAAAATCTCAAGAAGAGAGTGATTTCATGAAAAATAAGAGTTTTTCCCCGAGAATTCTTTGAATCAAACTGGAGAAATTTTCAATTTGTCTCCGTAAGTCCTCACGGAGCAGAGAGAGGAAAAAAGCCTCAAAGAAAAACAAGTGAGGAGCAAGGAGCAAAAAGGAAGCGTATAAAAAGACGAAGGTAGTAAAGAAGCACAAAAGTAGTCGCTCGAGAAAAAGAGAGACGTACTTACAAAGCAAATCAGGTGGAAAGTGATGTTTTCCATTATAGAATAAAACAGAGAGAGAAAAAAGTTGTGTGGAGAAAGCCTCAAAAATGTAAAAAGGAACACCGTTTGTCTTCGTCCTTTCCTCATTTTCGTCCTTTCCTTTATTTTTTCTTTTGTTTCCCCTTTCATCGGTCTCGAGTGTGGAGAAGTCAAATCCTCTTCTACAAAAGAAAACGGCGGAGCGGGATGAGAGATTTGCCCATGTTCCTGTCAATGAAAGTAAATGTAACAGTTCCACATTTCTGGTGTAGCCTTCTCTTCCCGTCTCCTACCTCACAATATTTATAGAGAAGATACTGCTATTTTCAGCCAGAAACTACTTAAAAAACTCAGGTTCCTATGAACTTCTCTTTTATGTATAGGAATTCCGCTGAAATGTACATTTTTTTTCTTCAATCGCTCTCAACAGAAAATCTCTCGTTTGAAGAAAACGGAAACAAAAGCCAGCACTTCCGATTCTTCCAATCTCAATATGTATGTAAGTAGTAAGTCGGTATTTTCAAAAAGTCACGTTATAACAATGCACTTTGCTGCTGCACAATTTCTATCATCTCTTACTCTTACTTCAGCTCAGAGCTCAGCTTTCCGACTCTCACATCACAGACATTGGAACAACGAAAAAAGGTATTGTTCTCTGTGGTTCTTATCATCATGATGGATGGATGAGGAAACATCAACAATTAGAATACATCATCAAATGTTTCGAGGCAAAACGAAAATGTTGAAGTACATCCCTTAATGAAGTACTCGAACTCTACTTCAATCAAACTGATTGATGACGATGCGTATTGAGCTTGAGCTCAATAATTATTCCACTGATAATTAGAGAAGCGCTTAAAACGTGCTTTTCACGGAAGTTCTTTTAACAATGATTCTTTCCCACTATGGCTTTACTGATTGTGAGCTACTTTAACATGTCACAAGGTAATGCTATTGTAGAATAGTTTCAAGTATCATCAGATTTATTCTTCAGCGGGTGTATAAATAAGATCACACACATCAAACATAAGAAGTTGTTTTATTATTTTCTCATAATTTAAAATAAGCAAAGCCTCAAAATGTACAAAATATTTGGAAAGATCGTTTTAGAACATTGGTTTTCTAAAAGCTGCCATCGCAGTGACATTGAAATAAGAAAGCTTTATAAATAATTGCTAAGTTCAGTCAGTTCTCTTTCCTGTATTAACCTTTAATTTTGTTTCTGGATTTTAAAGTATGGCTCAGTTACATATTTACCACAGTAAAGAACTAGTAAGTATCAGACAAAATATCACCCGTGTGTGACGGGTGGGAGAGTTGCGCTGCAAGATTATTACTCACGTTCAACTCAAATGACCATAAAACGGAACCAACACATCAATAATTTGATATATTGCAAAATCATGACGCCTACCTCCTACCTTATTTTTGAGCGGGGCTGAAATTTACAGTTCACACTACTTTACGCCATGCACGTTGAGCCAGCAAAAGCAAGCCGGTAGAAAAAAATTGTGAAAAATCAGGAAAATGTTATGGCAAAACTGTTACATCTACTGTGTGTTTGTTATACGTATAAATACATACTTTCGATTCGCTTTCCACCTTTCTTTCTTGCTCTGAAAATTGTGAGTGAATCTGTTCCTTTTTCAATTTCAGTATGTGCAATAATAATAGATGCCGAAAAGTACACAAAACTATCAGTGAAGCTCATCACATCGCCATCAATTCATCTCACAATACTATGACAAACCAAGTCAAGCATCAAGCAACACAAAGAAAAACATAAAAACGGTGCTGCTACTGACAAAAAATCTAGCTACCGTGCATCTTTCATAAAAGGGGAACAAAAAAAGATGGATTGCTTTTATGTGTCACTGAATGTGTATAGAAAGAGATAGCTTCCGTCCCTTTCTTCCGATGATGAAACTCACGCATATTACCACTTCTACTAACATCATGCTCTGTGCACCTAAGCTTTAGCCTTGCTCCAAGCACACATCTCACTCACTCAAATTTCAACATTAAAGCTCCATTCAATGCTTTCATGGTTCAGGGTATTATTCACGTAGAATTACGATACCATAAAATATCAATTTTAATATTCCTACTTTGCATCTTTTCTTTACAACTTTTCCTGCGATCTTAATGCAGTGAGCAATAAAAAATACACCGGCGAGTAAAATTCTTTTCGACGAAAGTTTTCATGATGACTCACAAAAAATAGTAATGTGCATTTGCTTCACAAAACATAAAAATTGCCTTCGTATAATCTTAATTACTGAAACTGAAAATTCAACTGGTGAAATATACAACTCGACTAGACTAACAAATAGTGGTTGAGGAACATCATTATTAGGAAGCATTTTAGTAGCACATCGTAATACCTCAACCTGACACATTTTATTTAAAACTCTATTCTGTAGAACCTAAAAATTCGTAGTGTCCGTTAGAGACGATTAAAGAATTTGGGCGTTGGACATTTTAAAGTTCAGTGAAGTCCACTGAAAATTGTCCCGTGTCGCGTCCATACATAGACAGAAAATAGGCGAGTTGGCGTCATCCCGGCTGGTACTTTTAACAGTATGGGGCAATGATAGTGTAGGCTCCATAAAACGGTTTCCTTTCTCGCACAAATTCATGGTCATTTTGTGGAAAAATGTGCTCCTTTTACAACTCTGGCAGAGTAAAAGACACGGTTGAAATTGAGCTTTTCCTTCCCATCAAAATTTTCTTTTCCCCGTTGCATCACATTAGATGAAATGTTGCGTAATACAGTTATAAACTAGAACATTACTCCCACTACGGAGATATGTAGATTTCACATAAATACAAGAGTACACACACATCATCGTCATCATTTTGATCATCATCACTATCAGTCTGCGTCTGGCTAACTGTAGGTATGCACCCTTTTCCCCCTTTTCTACTTTCTCGTCTTCTTCTTCGTCGTCGTCTTGTGTTCATCATAAAAATCTGTCAGATGCATGCAATACCAGCCTTTGTCATCACATCCTTGAGTAAATAGTGAAGCAAGAAATACCCTAAAACTTCTAATAATAGCAGCGCTGTAATACTAGCAACTAGCAGAACCTCTAATATTTAGTTAAATTCTCTTGGTAAGCCCTTAGTAGTCCATTTAATGACGCCAGTTGTATCATGCATACTTCGCAAAATAGTATCCCAACCATCGTTAACTCTAAATCCATTGAACATTAATATCTGGGAAATACACGTTAGATTTTAAGCAGAAAACTCTTCAATTTGCTGCATATTTGAATGAGATAAAATTGATATTTTGGTAAAATGAATCAGTAGCAGAGCAGCCCTTCAATATGAGTTGTTCCAGATGACCACAAGTTTCGGATAGTAGCAGCTGCTATTATTACAAGCTTTAGGGTACAAGTAATGGCAAGTGAGCGAGCTCATTCACTCTGCCATCTTCCTTTCCGACTATTTGGCTAAAACCAACATTGCATAAAATATACCACCATTATTATTGCTATTACAGCATTATTACTGCTCTCTCCAATAATATAATATAATATTGCTGTTATTGTGAAAGTAGTGTGTGTCTCCTGGCTTGTTTTCTCCAAATATTACAACCTCTTCTTCTTGGTTTATATGATACTCCCCTGTCTATCTGTCACTATCATTACTGCAACAGATATGTACTCAGAGCGTGCTTTCTTCACTATCTCAACAAGAAGAAATGATTTCACTTCACTTTGACTTGCACACATATTTTTCTTACTTCATGTGTCGTCTCCTGCCCTATCGATATGATATTGCGAGACGAAATAAAAAGGGTATGTACGTACAATAATAATGTTCATGTAGACACACAATGTAAATGTACGTATTCATTTTCAGTAACGCTTCAAGATATTTTTTCCTGTTGAAAAGTCTATCTTACAGAGGAGAGCTGTAAAACTGTTTGTATACATATTTCGTGCTTGTGCATACCCAGTATTATTATTATTATTGTATTACCGACAATATGACATATGCATATTCGAAGAAGCGGAAGGCTGCGAAGACACATTTGTATGTATGTATATTTGCTTACCTTCTCATTTAGGTATACGAAAGGGACGTATGAAGCGAGCGTGCACAAGTGATTGTGTGTTTACTTGACTTTCTTGTTTCTTTCATCCGTTCCCAACGTTGATTTTGATACCCCTGCTGTTTTCTTCTAAGTGAAGGGATAGAGGAATAAAAATTCCATTTAATATGAGCTTTCTTCCTCTCTTTCTCCTCTTTCCGTACAATAATAATAATAACACTGAACACTGCCATGTGAAGGCATTTTTTACTTTATAATAATAAAGATGTGCTCATTGCTCCACTGCTTTTTAGGTTTACTGAATTATAAACATTCGCAATTTACGTGTAGTAGTGGTATTATTATTATTATCATTATTATTTTTTCGTAGGCAGACAAGAAGAAGAAAGGATATTAATTCCGCTCTAATAATAACATGATAACGTATTACATTTTATTTTACTCTGCCTGCTCTTCCTTCTGCTCAAAGCATTGCTTTTCTTCAGTTGTAAGAAGTGCTTTATTCTCTAATGCCACTTTCTCTTAAATTTACACATTTATGCAAGCTACATGCCTTGTAAAGCCGTTAACTCTACCGGTGTCCCTTGCATGGCGCATCGATGTAGTGGACTTCTGGCAGAAAGTGACGCGTTTACACGTGCGAATAGGTTGGGTTGAAGAAGTGTCTCACCTTTCCCCAATAGAATAACCATTCTGAAAGCACTGCCACTGCATTATAATATTTTTTAATCAGACGCATGTAAAATGTAACTTTTCGCTATGACTCATTTCAGTTCCAATTTAACACTGTTTAGTGTTTACATACCCTCTTAGAAATCTCCCATAATTTTGCAAAAAATAGTAATACAAGTTGAAACTAAATTGGAAGCAGAGATTTTTGAATTGAAGAGTAATGCTTGATTTCATTTAATCTGATTGGGAGTCTTCGTTAATAAAAATTATTATAAATAATGACGTTTGATTCTTATTTACGGATGCGAATATTTTGTAAAACGTCAACTGGTTTACTTGGTGTTTATCTTTCAAACGGGAAACTGGAGAAAAGGGAATAAAAAAATATTTGATGGCAAGAGATCACCACTATAGCGCTTACCGCACCGAGCTGCTTCTCAATTTAATTATAAGTACGTTCGTGTTACTTTTACTAAAGAAATTCTTTCGATTTAAGTTGTATCACTTGTAACGTAACCCTTTCTTGACTCTACCGCACGGAGAGCTTGAAGTTACTGTTAAAAGTCACATAACTCGTATGTGACATTTTTGGAGAGAAACAATGTGAACGAGATGCCAAAAGTATTTTTATCTTCCATTGCATCTCCCCAAGCTAGGCAAAATACGTTACTAGTAGTGCACAGAGGAGCAGAACGAGTTATTACATCACCTCTCTCATGGGTAGTGCTGGTTTTTGGTAAATGAGATAAGAAGAATGACAAAGTTCGAGAATGATGGAAGTAGTCAAGGAATTTCCCAAACGAAAGAGAATTTCTTTGTAACGAAGTTGCGATATCATCGCCATCAGCAGCTGAACTCAAAGAACTCCATGGTTTACTGGATTCAGTTGATGTATCGACGTGGGTCGCATTTACATTTGACTTAGGCTAATTAAATTGCAAAAGTGAATCTCTCCTGCGATACTTATATAGTATATTGCTTAACAAATTTCAGGCTGACTTGGTTGACTGTTGCATTGAGGATTCCTGATCTAAATACGGCATTTCTCTCCTTGGTTTTGTGGTAGAGAACATGTGTTGAAAAATTAAGTTAGCTGAATGAAACACAAAAAACGAAAGTAAATTTGTTTCTGTTCCTTCCTGGGGTGTTGTAATTGGCAGATTAAGTACTGCTACTGTACCACGTTATCCGGGTAAAAATGACATTCGTTAGAGTTATTGCTTACCGTAATCTCTCCTTTGGATAATTCTAATTCCGATACGATTAAATAAAAAAGACTACTGCGTAGCACAAGTTAAGAAGCGCCCAAGGGTTGAACGCATTTTTACGTAAGTAATTGCATGTGTAATGGTAAGGGACTGGTAAAAATGTAGTATTGTTATGAGCTTTTAGCTTCTAAACGTCATCTTCACTAACAAAATTTCTGAAGGGTTTACATAAACTGCAAAATGAAAACAGTTCTCAACAAATGTGATCGTATACCAAACTACCGGAGAGGTTGAAATATGTTACGAAATTCTTTCATATTTTGTCCCATAAAACATACTTGATTGATCCGGGTTATTCCAATTTGCATTTCAATGTTGCAAAAACCCCAAACCAAGTATAATGTTTACGTAAGAATTATGCAAACGAGCATCATGGGGCTAATTTTGATTCTACAACAAATCGACCATTTTTCAATGGTTTGGAGGCCCTGTTGAGCGCTGCGACAGTTAAAATTCAAAACAGAATGAAAAGTCTCTATAACCATTTCTAAGCATAATCGTAGTTTAATAATGCAGCATGCAGCCGCTACTATAGAAAGTCAGAATTTGCAAAAAAAAACTTTAAGAAATTGTTAATTAAAGTACTTTTCTGATCATTTATTCCAATTAAGCCATTAAGAAAATATAATTGTACATATTCTTATATCACGGCAAGAAAAGTGTTAGGCATAGATAGTAAAGTGAAATTGTGGGAGGAAGCAGGAAGATGGATTCCGTATGTCAAATGAACTTTCCTTATCTTTTCTCAGAGATTGTGCTGGGAAGGGCCATAGGAGGGAAAACTTTTCACCAAGATGTCTTTTAAGCCATTGTTTGTTTCGCGTAAATCAACTTTTGAACTGGACAATGAGGTCTTTCGTATGTGTGTCCCATGAAATAGATGTATTTACTAGAAATAGAAAACGAAGACTGCTTGCTGGCTCTGTATTACTTTAGATTAGGGCTGTGGTGCTGACATCAGTCACTGCTCTTTCAGCTTATATCTGCATCCATAACATTTCACTATACGAGGTGAAAAGTTTTTAGCTTTTTTCTCTCAAGACAAGACAATTGCAATCTGCCTTTTCTTTCACAGAAGGGAGGGAAACGGCAAATCTTAAGGGAATAAACGACAGGAGAAAAAAATTCACATCGCACATAGCCACAGCAAAGTTTTACCCTCCACCTTTTTCTTTCCTCCGTTGATTGCATTGCTTAAAATTCGTTTCTGAAAATGTGCCTCTCGTTTAGACTCTTTCCAATACTGTGATACATATCCTCAGCTTATCAACTTGTTACCGACGGGCAGTGGCATTTTTTATACCGCACACAATCAAGAAAATTTCACCTTGTGCAACTTTACTCTCCACTAAACCGATCAAAGTTTTACTGGCTTTAAGCCTCTTATTTTCTATCAGAAAGACGTCAGGCTGAAGGAACATAAACGTATTGGAAACTGTGTTTAACTGGAAAATGCGAACTTTACTCTTTTATTGGAAAGTTTAAAATGTCATCTAAAAATAACAATAATACATTCAAATTCCCATTATTTCTTTCTACCTTGGGGAAGTTGAGCACTGATAGTGGTTGGTTATCATATGGTTAATTGGCTCACTTTAAAAGTACATCACCAAGTCGCCCACTAACGGCAGTGTACCGCACACACATGAATGGAATGATCTCGCGGAAGATTCAGTGAAAGATAGCGCCATTTTTCTTTCCGTCCTCTTAACTGTGTGTGTGTGTGCAACCAACAAAAAACTTCCATCTTATCTCCAGTTTTGTTTTAGCACTAGAGCAATTAATTTTTAGTTGCAGCCATCAAAAGAAAGGTCGCTCTTAGTTTTCGCTTTAATTTCCACAAAAGTAATGAATCCAGTGACCGTTACTTTTACCATATGTATACAAATGTCTAGCTTGTAACATGGCTTGGTGAATATGGCTCTCACAAGCTGTTGACTTTCACCAAGTAGGCAGTGTGAGAAAAGTGGAAGGGAAAAAAGGTTTGGAACAATGGAACGGAACTCAATGGAGTCGTAACAAGGTTGAATGGTTTTTGGTTGCCTGAATGGAAAAGAGTAGTCGGTAGCGGTGATGGTTGAAATGCTATCAAGATGAACCGCGATAAAATGTCCGCATTATAAAGTTCCACAGCAGCCATCGTATTCCCACAGAAAAAAGAAATTGATTGTGTGCAGCGTTCATCACCCGCCGCACAATTGCATCTAGGACTATGTTTTTACCAGAAGCGAATTCATTCAAGGATGCAATCAAGCCGCCGCTCCTTCTCTTTAATGCCCACTCTCATCAGAAAGAGTCGAGGACGACCTGCTCTATCCTCATGGCGTCGTGACCGTGACTTTTCAACACCTCACTGTACACTCTTTTCGACCATTTTACCTCACCAACTCGAAGCAATCCAAACAAAACCAAACCCTTGTTCCACAAATGAATGAGATTTTATTTCCAAAAATAAAAAAGGCTCGGAGAAAGAAGAAAGGTGGTCCTGGAGAGATGATAGCGATGGCTTACATGCACATAATGTACCTATCTGACGCAGGAGTGGTACTTTTTGATTCCATTTTACGCTTTTTGCAACTGACGTATTCTATTCTGTGTATCTGCCTGCCTGTACCTACTGCAAGTGGGAAAGTAAATTCGTTATCTAAATTATATGGATATCTAAATAGGTACATCAATGAAATCTATGAGTGAAACTAAAGCAAAAGTTCCAAACGAAATGCAACATTGTGTTTGAACGAACGGTTGCTATTCAAGGATGACTGGTTTTTCGTGACGATGCTATAAAAGAAGACATTTTGCTGATGCTGACTACTACAGAGGAAAACGACAAGACACGAAAAGGCTACCTGACAGAAAGCACCGCTTCTTCTTATATTACATTATTACCGAAACTCGGATCTCCACTGACGGCACAAATGCTTCACAATCACAATCATCATTCAGTTTTCGTAATGCAGAGTTGAATTGTTTCTGTCTTGCTTTTTTACACTTGCTTGCTCACGAGAAGGGTATAAAGCACCTAAGTGCCGACAGAATGCATGGCATCTGACTGATAAAAATTTCTTGCAAAAATACCCTGAAATAACTTCTTTCAGTATTTGCTTGTGCCGTGCGTAACATTAAGTAGTATCATTAAATGCGGTGGAGGCAGTCCACCTCGGAATGTACATCCATGTCCCATGTTTATGATCAATGATGTACACTGGGATAATAAAAAGAGAAGGGAATGATAGGAAATTTAAGGCCACTTCTGCTATGTCAAATATTATAGCCCTTAAAAGACGAGGAATAGAGAAATGCCATTTCCCTTTTTACAGAACGATTGCTTTAGATGTTGCAACACTCGGAACGTCAATTCGATGCGGTTTATGACACATTTCATTTAACATGAAAAAGTGAGCACATACTGGTCACATGGCATTAAAAGATAGAGCAGTAGTTGGCAGTGGTTTGCGCATCACATCACACAGAGCAGAAAAGGAGTAACTGGGGGCTGAAGGGAAGTAATCAGATGGAAGTAGATGACCACATCAAAATAAAACAGTAAAATGACGAAATCTTTTTTCTTGTTTCTTCTGGACATTTTACTATTGATGTTGGTTTTTGTATCCGCTGTTTTCTTAAGACTGTTCACAAATGTGTTATCTGTGTTACGAGAAACGACACTATAACCACCACACAGCGGGTGATTCTTCTCTGCAATTTCCGGAATTCCCCTTGGTGCTACGCTGCGGTATGCGACTCTATAGACAACAGCTAGATTTGGGTGTGTACAAACTATGCTGTAAAAACTATGCTCTTTTCATACATCTGGGTCCTTTTAGTTTCCACAAAACTAAAAGAAAAGACTCTGACATAATAATACAAATTTAAGACTGTTTTTCAGTAGGTAGCAAATTTTGTATCACTCTGACTTTGCTATATACCTTTTGTACAAAGCCTAGTTTACAGGAAGAAACAACCTCTTGAGTGAACGAATGAATTTTTAATGCTTTATGGTAATGCGCATTATTTTATGGCTTTCTTAGAAGAAAATTTTAGGAACGTACCATTTCCAAATCAAAATTGATATTAGAGAAAACAAGACTACTTCAAAATGTCATCACTTTTGTACACTGCCTAACTTCATTTGAACTTCATCTGACGAAAACTCATAGAAGGAAATTGTGAGTGCAAAAGAACG
>VYYJ01004194.1:0-14121 GCA_021029165.1 Cyphoderus albinus
CACATACTTTCCAAAATGCACTTTTCTTTACTCACCGACAATGGTGCCAATTCCAACGTCATCCTTTGAAATGAAGACTCCAATGACACTTGTGAACAGCTCGGGGGCTGAGCCTCCGGCTGCCATGAAAGTGGCTCCTGCGACGTCATCCTGTAAAGAGAAAAAGAGAGACGGAAATGAATAATTTTCATTTTCATCAATTCTTTCTAGTCGATGCATATTTCAAACTTTCTTTCGTTCCACTCAACTTAAATTAAGTTGCGAATTTGATGTGTCGCAAAACTTTGTTTTAGTTATGCTGGCATGGCTGATTTTTTATTTCTCATACTTAATGGCTCGATTAAAAGCGATAAAATAAAATACTGCTGTGCAGGTATTTTTCATTTCCCTGTTGCACATGAGACACTTTAATTAATGAAATGATAGAAGTGACAGAAGCTGAAGTCATTCCACTCACTCAGCCCGGCTCTCATTTTGTTACGACTCACTTTAGAATGTCAGTGAACCATTGGCATTTTAGCTGTGTCACTTTCACAATGTGACAGTAATACAATGAGCTAGATTGAGTTGAGTTGATAGCGATGGTGCTACATGACGTAGACAGAGAAGGGACGTTAGATGCATCTAATTAATCCAATTAAGCAGAGTGACTTCTTGAATGAAACTCACGCTACTTACTTCGACTAAATCTCCTGCAGGCATTTATCACACCAAGGTGCTAGGTACTAGAAAAAGGTAGTGTATGTATTTAGTCTTCTTATAGAGAGATTCATCTGTACATCATAATAACAAGACAGCCTGTCACGAAAAGCGCGAGATGTTTTAGGAGAAAGAAAAAAGATCTTTGGAAACCTTTTTTAGTTCTACCTGTTTTCTTACTGATTTTTTTGCAGTACAATGCATATATGTATATACTATGATAGGCATTATAAACCAACTTTGTTATATATAATTGTGTGCAGTTTGCACTTTCAACTTCAACTTGAAAAAATCCGCGACAGGAGAAAAAAGTTGTTGAGCAGTCCTGTCACTTCCATTTAGTAAGGCCCTTGAAGTGGAGCTAATAAAAAGTAAGCATTTTTATTTTTTATGCGTCGTGATCGCAAATAATGCTCACACTTCACTCTCAGGTCGGGTTACGTACAAAAGCAAGCCG
This sequence comes from Cyphoderus albinus, assembly GCA_021029165.1. Lineage (NCBI taxonomy): Eukaryota > Metazoa > Arthropoda > Collembola > Entomobryomorpha > Paronellidae > Cyphoderus > Cyphoderus albinus. The sequence continues at coordinate 1,157 of VYYJ01004194.1, forward strand.
AAGCTGAAAGTTAAGTTATGCGATTTGTGAAAAGAGCAAAACTCTGTGAAGATCTTTCTCAGAATAGGAAAAAGAAAGCAACATTAACATTGCAAAACTCCTCTTTCCGCAAGTCCATTCCATTCCTCGAATACTGAAAAATATTTTGTGTCAAGAAAGACTCGGCAAAATTCATTATTCATTCACAAGTTGTTTTGCAAGAAAGTGGAGAATGACTGAACTGAAGCATATTTTTTCTCTTCTTTACTTTCGCCTTACTTTGAGAAGAAAACACGAAAAAGTTTCTTACTTTAGTGTGTGTCGTCGTGAAGAGTGAATGAGTTAAAAATAATACTCTAATGCTATGCACATTCATGCACTGATGTTTGTTTCTTCTTGATAAACGAAAAAATGTTTTTCAAAATGAGAATTTAAGTGGAAAAAGTTGCTGCTCTAAAAGAAAGTCTGTGATTTCTCGTTTTGTTTGTTAAAGGTAGTATTGCATTATAATAGAGAAAATCTTGCTCACAGTGTGAGACGAAGTGTAACTTTCTACATAATCTTTTGCTCGTTTTTATTTTCTCCAGAATAAATATGCAGCATAAAGCAGTTATTTTTCTTACACAACGTCTCTTATTTTGTTTGTTGAGAAAGATGAGTCTGAAGTGAGTGAAACCATGAACGCTGGTTGCTGGTGTGTTCCAGCATAATAATATAATTATCTGCCTGCTTCCTGCTCCATCCTCTTATCTATTTATTCTTAATGGAAAGCCTTCTCAGGAAAAACAAGCAAATACATGCTAAACGCAAATAACCGGATACAGTATTAAAAACAAAAAACAAACCAACTTTTTTTCTAAAGGAAGTGGTGGGTTCAGAGAGAGAGAGAGAGAGTAAAAATAACATCGAAGTGCTTCTTTGTTTTTCTTTAATTAGTAACAAGCGCACTTACTCTTCTCCGTATTTTCTTTTGTAATAATGCATTCTAACATTCCGCATCCTCACTGGTTGTTTGTTTGGACACAGACGCAGATCGCGGAGGATAATGAAGAAAGTGCGCTTTGTTTTCTTTCCTTTTCCTTTGTAGCTTAGAGAAGTATTGCAAAAGTGGGATTAGGATTTCACGAGCAGAGTAAAGAGGTAATTCCTAAAGTAAGTTTAAAAGCCGTGCCGTGTTTCTGTGTCGAGGATGTGCTTCTAACAAAAGAATCAATTTATATACGCCTAAAAGTATTTAAAAAATGGTGCCTAAGTGCTTTGCAGTACTGCTATTAAAAGCAGAGCAACAGCTAACGTGCATACGTGTTTGGGTAAGAGCGGTTGCGGTGATTCAAAGAGTTGTAATTTTAGCTGACGTAACTGTAACGTAGGAAGGATCTCAACTATCACCCACCGCATTCAATTCAGGTCAGAGAAACAAATGGTAAGTAAAGAAAGTACGTCATCATTACTTCTTCATGAGAAAGCATCAATTGAATTCAAGCCACTCCCGCAAACAACAATGCAATAACAATAGCCGAAGTCTTTGACTTTTGTCTCATTCATACAAACAAGTCCACCGACCTAACGCCAACTCTTCACTCTACGCACAACAACAACATCCCTTATACACTGTATTTTGTATTTTCTAGGAAAGCCATTAGCTTTAACTCAGTTAACTGAGTCAAGAATTTTGCATTGGACACTCAAAACAAGGCATTGGAAAGTGATTTGTTTCTCTATTTGTTATTTTATTTATTCTCTCTGCTTTTCTTCACTTTTTCTAGGAAATTCGATGACTTGAAAGGATTTTCAAAACGTGTCGGCAACTGAAAATTTGTAAGCCATTGCTACGTTAAACTATGGCTATGACGTAGTTGGAGTTGCTTTTCTTTCTCTCCCAGAAAAGGACTTTCTTTTTGGACTCTCTTAAGCATACAAAATTTCGAAATGGCACTCCTTTCAACAAACTTATTTCTTTTTGATCAGTCAATGGGCAGGTAGCAAGCTTTCTCTTACATATAGCTTCTACTAAAATCAATATTTCTCATTTCTCACAACCTACTAGTACACACGGTGAGCTTTTTCGTAATGTTTTATTTATAAAAAGTGACAAGAACAGCAGCAGCAGCAGCACTCGACTATATTTGGAATTGACGTCGGCAAGTATGACTAAGGAAAGGCAAAAGCAGAAATGGGTCAGTTGCCAGCGAGTCACCAGAGAGAATTAAAAGTTGACAAGGGAGAAAAGGAAAGCGGAGCGTTTATAAAATGAATAAAGGCCCAAATCGTATGTTAAATCCCTTAATACTTCCCACACACATGATTATCGTCATTAACGTCATCGTCATCTTTTTTTAACTTGAAAGGAACCGGAAAAGAGAAAAGGATCGAGTGAGTGAATGAGACGTTCGATTAAGTGTTTCTAATTTCTCCTTTTAATTCTTCGCTTTCACCCGGTCGAGTGAGTCAGTAAGAATAGAAGAATTGAAAATAGCCACTTGGAAAAAATAAGTGCGTGTCAAAATATCGAGTAGATAAGTACTAAGCTCTTCTTTCAAACACAACAACGATTATTTCATTTTAGTGTTACTCTATTAGTTTTATAAACATATAGACTAGACACACACAGAACACGCCGAATTTTTGCGTCTCACCACGCCACCCGCAGAAACGTCATTTTTTCTTTTTATTGTTGTGTACCTTTTTTCTATTTCTCTCTCTGTAGCACAACACTCATACAAAGAAACACGCTGTACAGTGTTTTGAAAATAAACACGTAGAATTTTATCAACAAAGAGAAAGAAACGAAGGAACGCGTTAAATTTATCAGCTTTAAAAGAATAAAGGAGGCTTTGTAATGTCATGATGAAGGAAGGAAATAATGGAATAAATAAAAGTAGGTAAATAAAAACAAAATAAAATCCTTTGTATTTCCATTTCACTAGGTGAGTTTTTATACACTGTCATTCTTTGTACTTTTTCTTTCAGTTTCTATTTCAGCAGTAGATTTTTTTATCTTGTTTTGTCTTTGTCGCAAAACATCACATTCACATGAAGAAAAGGTTATTATGACATTTTCCTTCTGAAATTACGATAAACAAAACAAACAAGCCAATGAAAAGAAAAAATGATAAAAAAGCTTTCGGTGGTTGAACTGTACCTACCTAAATCTATTTCATTGCTTATTATGTGTAATTGTAGTTACATTACAATCAACATGGCATGGTATGGAACCTTTTCTTTCATCATTATCATTACGTGATACATACAAGTTGTATGATACAACGTACACAAAGTCGGCACAAAGAATGATTGAACCCCGGGTTAGTTGAACTATTAAAGCAAACACGAAAACAAATGACAAAGAGAAACAGAAATTGAATGGCTCATCGCTGGAAATGGTATGTACCTAGTATAAATAATTCAATAAGGAACTTTTATGCATAAAATAAAATGAAAGCTTCGGACAGTCACACACGCTAATGACGTACGTCATTTCTCTGTTTATTTTTTAACTTTCTCGTGGAAAATAACGCGTGATGCATAAATGTGATCTGATCTGATATGATGTGGATGTGACATGACATACACGCCAAGGTAAAGGCTCTTTGAAGGTTCTCCACTACAAAAAAAACTTTTACAAACGAGCAAGTTGCGAGCTTCGAGTAAACTGAGCTTGGGCTTGATCTTCTTAGCGAAACGGGATAAACGGAAAGAAGTTTTAGTTTCGTTAGTTTCAACAAGATCAGTTCCGCTTCCTTATTTTTACTTTCATCTATTTCTTGTTACAACTATAAAAAAACTCGAGAGAAAAAAAGTAGGTATTCGCAAGCAACCAAAGACCCCGCGCATTTTTCTCTACCTAAATGGATTTCATTTTATCAAAGGATCTTACGCAAAATAAAAATAAAACAAAATAAAATAAAAATAAAATAGCTTCCCAAGGAAAAGGTCAGCCGTTGCAAATCTCATTCCAGTTAATATAGCAGAAGTAAATCTTAATTACATTCCTACACAAAAATATTATGACTGAATGAACAAGTTAACTTTCCTTTTATGTGAAGAAGGTCAAATGGTCAGAAAGTAGATTTTGTTTCGATGTCCATTGATCCACTGCGAATATGACGTGTGCAAACTTCAGATTTTTTGATCTGATTGTATCATTTCATTTCTCTTTTTGATTAGACTTGTATGTTCTGATGAAACTTTGAAACCTTTTATCGCTCCTTTTTATCAACTCATTAATCACCTATCTTATGCAATTTCTCTGGGGAAAAGCCGTGCTTTAGTCAGAATAATAATAGTGTAATAATCAATAATGTTTCTATTTTTACCAACATTCAATTCAATCCGCAAACTAAACATTTACCATTTCTCATTTACCTGGCTGCCAGAACAAGCAGCGTATTTAATTATAAAAATAAACAAGGGATGGTTGGATTTCTGTGCAATTTCAGCATGGGAGGGTTGGGTTAAGGCACTTTCAACATGGAAGGGTTGGGTTTAAAGACACTTTCAACATAAGAGGGTTGGGTTTAAGGCACTTTCAACATGGAAGGGTTGGGTTTAAGGCACTTTCAACATGGCAAGGTTGGGTTTTAAGGCACTTTCAACATGGAAGGGTTGGGTTTTAAGACACTTTCAACATAAGAGGGTTGGGTTTAAGGCACTTTCAACATGGCAAGGTTGGGTTTTAAGGCACTTTCAACATAGAAGGGTTGGGTTAAGGCACTTGCAACGTGGGAGGGTTGGGTTAAGGCACTTGCAACATGGGAGGGTTGGGTTAAGGCACTTGTAACCTAGGAAGGTTGGGTTTCTCTGATTTTTGTAGCATAAATGGGTTGGGTTTCTGTGGATATTTAGCTAAGGCATTTAACATAGGTAGGATATGTTAAACACCCTAGTGCCCAATTGTTCGCATTAAATGGATTTTTAACATGGGAATAAACTTAATTGTACTATTTTATAAATTACACAGCCTTCAGTTTAGTAGATACATACACAGTCCCTTATTTGTTTATTAATTCTAAATGTGCAACTGTGCAATACCGTAACACGTGAGGAGGCGGGTGACTGCCTATGAACAACGAAACGGAGTTGTTAGATCGTTATTTGCTTAGTTAAACACTGTAGTTTCCTTATTATTGATTTGCAGTCAGCCATGAGAAAGAAAAATGTCTTTCTTCACTTTAGCGCACCAGACCGTACTAAACATTGTAGGCTGTGGGTTTTAGTTTTTGATGAAACAGCGCTTTATTAGATTCAATCCTCATGAATGCTGGTGGCTTCAACGAAATATTTTTCGTTTCAAAGAGTGTCATGTAGGAGGAAAATGTCTCGATAAGATAAGATTTTGTGCTCATAATCAGTTTTATTTCCGCAGGTAATGAGGGCGCCCTTAAATTTTTCAGTTCCTTAACCTCCCTTTGTCTTGCTTTAAACAGTAAAAATACCCCGCCCGCACTTTTTCTCTTTAGAATCAAAGCTGTCAAAAATTATTTTGCTTGCTTCCGAAATTGAGCTTACACCCTTGAGAGCACAAAAATGAATTTTTATTTCTTCTCCTACTCATTTCCAGTCGTTTAACAGCGGCGTGATAAGTCAATAATTTAAAAATTTTATGGAACTTTTTAAGCTTGAGCATCGCATCAAGTAAAAAAAACTGGTGAGGCTAAAGCTACCGCATTCATTATTTATTCAAGCTCACGAGGATATGACCGCCCGTGAAACAACAAAAAATACTGAACATTTTCACAGCCACTTTTATATGTGAAACGCAACCTTCCCAAAAAATGTTTAATGTGGATGGAAATTGATTCGCTGTTTAACAAAAGTAGTTTTTAAATGTACCTACCTAAATGGTTCAAGCTATCAGGATGGTAATTGCAATAATTTATGTTTATACATTACTTTACTCACGAAACAAACGTCTTCCGTAACAACATAATGATGATAATGATACACTCTTTGTTTCGATTGCCAGCAAAGCAAAAACATTATGACACGATATGGAATAGCGCGAAGGTCACATTCTTTATTTAAGTGATTCCGAACATTCGGGACCGATAAAGACCGCCCTCATTTATTGGAAAAAACGGTGGGTATTACCAAAGTAGAAACTCAGCCGGTTTCGCCATTTCAACTCATTCAAATTTTATGCGAATGGGGAAAATTTTGAGCATTGAGTGGAACGGTTGAGTGGAAATGAAATGGGAAGAAATAAGAATAAAATTGGATACTTACCTGAATTTGTAAGAATTCAATGATCACGTCCAAACTGGGAACGAAGAACTCATCGCAAACGATGGCCAACGCGACGAACATGTACATGACACCGATAATGTAAAAGACGACCGCTCCCTTTCGCCTTTCCTCCAGAGTGAAGAGATCCGGTGGGAACAATTTCCCTTCGGCTTCTTGCGGCTTTTCGGTTGTGCCACTGTCTTTTCCTTCATTTCCTTTATTCGCTGCAGCCGCCTCCTCTGATGAAGAGGAGCCGGCAATTGTTGGGTTAGACTGGTCCACTTCCTGATTTCCGTCATTTCCTTGTCGTGCAAAGTACACAGGAAGCTGGACATCTGCTAGTGCTGGAGACTCTCCAGCATCAGACTTTGCCGCTGGTGACAATAATGGTAGGTCATTATTATTTTGATTGGTTTCTTCGTCGGCTTGATGGAGATGTTCGTTTGTAAGAATTTTATTACTGCTAGCACCACTAAGAAGACTAATACTATCACTACTGTTATTTCGATTATCGTTATTATTCAACTTGTTATTGTTATTGTTGGAGTGACTTTTCCTTTTCATGTTGTGGAGGCTAAATGCACTACTGTGACCACTTCGATGTGGGTGTTGCTGCTGCTGCTGTTGCTGCTCCATGCTGATCGTGAGTTCACCTCCGTCCTCGTCTTGAGAGGAAGACGAGACCGCCCCGCTGCTGCCACTGCTGCCAACATCAGCGGCATCGCCAGCCTCCATAAGAAAATCGTGGTTGAGATTCATCATGATGATGTTATTACTGTGCCGGTGGAGATTCCCGAAGGGTGGGCCGCTGCCCCTGTCGCCGTAGTAGAGGTGATCCGGGTGTCTCAAGCGCACCACTTCTGCGGAGCATCGTTGAGCACTCAGAAAAGATGAAGAGAAGACGAAAAGGAGGAAAAGTAGCGAAGGGATCATTCCCAAGTGGATCTTCGACCGCTTCTGCTGTCGCTGATACGAGCAAAACCTTTCCTTATCTTTTACATTGTCCTCGTAATCGCCAATTTCTCCTACGCTACATCTACAACTATTACCACCGTGAGCCACCTCCTCCTCGCAGTAATCTGGAGTTGGTGCTGGGCCTGCAGCATCAACATCATTGTCACTGTCCAATATCGCAGACGGCGGCGGTGGATGTTGTAGCGGTGATGGTAGTGAGCGCATCATTAAACGATCCTCGGTCGCTTCCTTCGCCCCAATCTTTTCATTCCTATTCGCAAACATTTTGTCGACTCTTTCCACTGCTGCGAACAATCTCTCTATGCACACGAAGGTTTTCAATCTTTTAACAAGACTAATGTATGTATCTTATCATCATCTTATCTTTGTGTCTTTTTATCTCTTCGCTCAGTCAACAGCTTCCCGCTATAAAAATGTATAATTTAATAATAGGCACACAAAAATAGACGCACGAAAAAAAGATTTTCTTCTCTTTCTAGAATCTTGAATCCTCTCTTGAAACAAGATGAAAAGAAAAGAACGTCAGTCCGTCTTTAATGAAACACACGTCTTTTTTCTTTCCTTTCTGAAGAAAAGCTGGAGAAAGTATCTTTCTATGTAGTTAGTTTATCTTTGAAATGTCTGTTTCGTTGACTCAGCTCGCAAAGTGTACAAGATATTTATATCATGATAAGATCATGAGTCACTCATAGGCGGATTCCAGTTTTTTTCTTCTGTTCTGTTAGGTTAAGAAAATATACAAAAAATGTTGAGTTCAGTTAGACCAGTGGGAGAAAAGTGTTGTAATGTAAGGCTTTTTGCTTATTTATACAGTAGGTAATTTCATCAAAGAAGAGGAATCTTTGTTAAGACTGAGACTGAGATGAGATGAAGCAAGGAAAATCGAGTGGATCACACCATCATAACATAACACATCAACGTCATCATTCATGTCTTTCTTTGCTTACTTTTGCCTCTGCTTTTGCTTTCTCTCGCTCTTTTCTCTGCTACATATTTCATTAAATGGTTTATTTGCACAGACTGAGTAAGGAAGGAAGGAAAAATAACCGTGCATCTTGCTGAGAAAAAGAGAGCAAGCAAGAAGATTCTACTTTCTTCAACAAGCGCAGCTTCAACTTCAACTTGAAGCCGTCAAGCGTTCATCATTTTCTTGTTACCTACAACCTAAAAACTCATGCTGCCTGTCTAAAGGTTTGCAAGCAGATAAACGTATGTACTTACAAACTTATCATCACTCACGCCTCAGAAGAGACTCAGAGCAGGGAGTGAGATGGGAAGAAGAAAAAGGTGGAAGACCTTTTAATCATAATAAAAATGTAAAGAGTGATGGGAATTCTAGTGGCTCTCTTAACTCACACAGCACAAGTGAATTAGATTTTTCCTCTTCTTGAGTACGTCATCGACCAGAAGGAAGAAAGGAAAAAGTTGGTTTGTATAGCGTACGAAAGTGTGTGTTGTGTGTCTGTCTTTGGATTGGATCAGTGTTATTATGATTAAGACTTGGACGCGTGTGTAGTATTTTCGACCGTCCGTTTTCTTTCACTCTCCAGAGAGAGAGAGAATTCGTGTAAGTGGAATAAAGGTACTTTTTATTTCTTCATTGCTGACACTTTGCCACCATCGGAGAGCATGACTCGTACGGAGAAAGGTTAAGTGAGTTATGCTAGCTTACAAGACATATGTGATGATGATCTTTCCTTGCGGCAATTTTCTCTCCTCCCTTCCCACTACTCCGCACTATGACCAAGAAATTTTTTAGAGAAAATCTCATTCGGGGCAGAATGTTCTTGTTTTTGCATGGTTCGAATTAATCGCATTAAATTAATTCTCTCATATTTTATCTTTCACTTTTTGACTTGACCCTATTTTGAAAATGACTTTCAAGTTTCAAGTTGATTTCGCTGATTAAATGTGTTTCTTCTTTTTAGAAAGAAAAAAATAGCTGTAATGTTCAAAGTTTAGTTTGTTACCTTTTTTCCTTCTTACGTAGATATCTACGTAAGTTACGTAAAGTCGAATTTAAGAAGAATGTGACGTCACCAAATCCAATAAGTAAGTAAGTATTTCACTTTATAGAAGTCTCATATCATGAATGAAAATAGCATTATGTTCGTTATTTTACTCGTTTTCGTTGAATGAACAAAAAATACTACTTTTTTCAAGGGGCGGAGATGATCGAATTACCTTCTTCAGGAGAAAAAAAAAAGAAAGTTGACTTTGGCTACTTTTTCGGAGAAAGGAGTGAGTATCAAATAGCACGAGCACTGTATTGGGCCAACATGAGAAAACGTAGTAGTAAATAAATAGAGTCGAATCGCCGCACTTTATTCTCTTGTGTTGTTTTGCATGAACACACTTTTCAAAATGAAAGTTTGTCTTTTGAGTAAGTATTTTTTTACACTTTTCCTCGTTTCCCTTTTCTTTACGATTGCACTGTCCAACTTAAAAGGAAACACATGTCTTGTAGCATCGGAGTAAATATTTAATTTCAACCAGTGCTGTCACTTGCCGTCTTTCTTTCATTTCCTCTCTTTCTCACTTCAACTCAACTCAATAGCTTAAGTACAAAGTACAAACTGCATAACATGGCGCTTCTTCTAACTAAACTCTGCACCGACCGACCAGCAGCACAAAAATAAAAATAATGGTTCGTTGGTGTAATACTATCTGCTTAGAGCACTATTTTAAAATAAACTTCTTGCATAATATCCTTCGCCTTTTTTGCATGCTACGTCTTTTTTATTCTTAGAATGTAGGAAAAAGTTTTCGTTTACTTATCCACTATAGATAAATGTTTTTACCTGGGTCCTTTTTAAGGGTGGTAGTAGCTTATTTCTAGGTTAGGGTGTTTTAACCGAGGAAAAAGTTAGGATTGGGAAAGAGTTGGGATGGGACGAGGTAAAACGGTACAAGGAAAGAAGGGACCAGTTTTTGTGCTCTTTTCTTTTTTGTTCTTCTGCAATAAAATTAGTCACTGGCACACAGAACTGCACCAACGGCACACTGACTGACTGTGTGATGTAAAGGAGCAGCACTGGGTGGCTACTCTTCTTCTGAAGCGGTGAGATGTGATGTGACCCGGCTGCAGGTGAAGAGACGACTGTGTTTGGAGTGGAGAGCCGGGCTCGTTTCTATGGGACTAAGACAAACCAAAAAATAGATTTCTCCGAGTGAAAGAAATGCCTATGCCCGCTGCCTGCATCAGCCAGCAGCACCACACCATCGTCACCGCACAGAAAAAGGACGTTGTAGTGAAAGCACTAATGATACTAGTACAGTCACACCACACACACACAACACACACGTCTCCTTTCTCTGTATTAAAGTGTAATAGTAGTGGTAATGTGATGGAGGAAAAAAGGCAAAGGACCATGATGGCGGTATTGTATATGGATCTACCAATTACTTCATGTTTTCACTCACTCGCTTCTTTCTACTGCTTTCTCCCTTTCTGTCCCTTTTTTTCTCTCCCTAGTTATGTTATGCCTGTGTTATATTATAAATGCTGTTGGTTGGTATGCAAGAGCCGGAGAAAAGAGAGAAACACGCTGGCATGTATTTGGGGAGTTCCCGTTTCCCCAATTATGCTCCATGTTTTGTTGCAGTATCCTTTTTTCTCTGCTTTTTTTCTCCCTTCCACACAGTAGCCTTGCCTTTCTGCTGCGTGTGTAATGTGGAAAGAATTTCTTTGTACTTGCTCCTTGCTCTCTCTCACTCTCATCCATTCTCTCATTGCTCTGCCTGCTGCATTGTGCGGGGAAACAAAGAATGGGATTAGTTTCGTCTCTCTTCTCGCTTGTGTTTCCCTTTTCCTACTTTCTCATGTGTGCTTTCCTTTCTCTCTACGTAATCGAATGTGGTGGTGAGAGGTTCGGAGTCGGAGATGGGACATTGTTTGTTCTAAAGTAATGTAAATGTAAGGCCGCGGCCGCTCCGCTGCGGACCCTGAGTCCTCAGTGAATGAAAAGACACACAATGCGGATTCAGATTGGATTTTGAAGGAGAAAGCGAATAAAAATAGTGAAATGCATATTATAATAGCAATGATGGCGAAAAGTGGGCAACGAAAAGGCCTTTCTTTTCCCCAATTCCCATTCCCACTGAGAATATGGAGCATTTGCATTCTATTACGTATCTTACGTAGTATGGACGTACCCAAAACACCGCACACAAGAGCCCAAAAATTGGACATGTACAAGTGAAGTGGCAGTGCATGCTTTTACATGGGACATGACCTAGCATGGAAAATGTTTTGATAGAAAAATGATTATAAAATTTGTACGAGCGATATGCTTTTTATTTATTTATTTCTTGGATAAGTACGTGTAGGCAGCTGGCTGGATGGAACATTAATTGAGAGTTAGCGTTATACGTTTAATAGTAGATGCCTGGTGCAACGTGGTGGAAGGTGAGATGAGGTGGAGGTGAAGTGGAGGAAGGAAGTAACACCTACGTTCCTACAAAGCAGAGGTGGCGAGCGCCTTTTCTCCATTCTGTTATATGATGCATAAGAAAGAAAGAGCATGCAAAGTGTGCTCAATGTAATGGTAGCACACATTTTTACCCGATACCAATTTATAAATATTGTGAACATTACGCTATGCAGACATCGGTAAGTGAGATGGTTCAATTTTGAATAAAATTTGAAATTAATATAATTTCAGTGTATGACATTTAATTCGTGACCTGCTTAACATGCCACAATGGCTTGTACTGTAATTAGGTAGAGTAATAATACAAGAATGTACAAGAGCGAAGCAACGCAATCTTCCATGAGAAAGAAGTAGATTTTTATATCAGGAAAGTTGGCCGTTCACCTGCTACGGTGTATAATGAACGATAATATTATTCAATATGTAATGTAGAATTCAATTCGCAGTTATTACGTAAAAGTGCAGTTACGTACTAAAATTATGCATTATGTATGTCAGAATTCCACTCAGAATTTCACAACCTGCCATTATTTCATAAAGACATAAAATTGCCAATTTTCGCGACACTCGCTCCCTAACCGTTCAACTTATTGAATTGTAAGTATTTATAACAACATTAATACTTAATAGAATAATCATAATCATAATAATAGAGTTTTGACAAACTGGATACAGCAGGTTTTACACAAAGGAATCCGAAATGGAAATTATGAAATGGAAAATGGTCAAGAGTGAAAGCGTGCTATGTACGTAAATGGAATAAAGAATAAACACGATTATCAAGATCACTCGCTCGAGTATTCTCATGCACATGACTACTCAAGCTGAAACTCAAGGGAATCGTCTCCACTTCCACTCCCAGATAAGGTGTGTGTACGTGCTTATTTGCGTCTAGGGACTGATTTTTAAGCCATTTTCCAATAAGTGGCTTCTTACACGCTGGGCACAGTAAAGTACGTAAAAACTATGTTAGATTGACATTTTATAATAGATAATATTAACTAAACTCACTCGCTCACTCAGTCATTCGTTTCGTTCCACTCCATCATGTTTGACGTTTGCAAAAAAGGAAAATGACGATGACGACACTTTCTCAAGGACTTCAATTTCTTGGGCACAACTGCAACACACCACCACTTTTATTCCTTTATTTCACTCTTCTGGTAAACCGTAGCTTTCATGTCCCGAGTCCCGACCACAGTAACAAAGCAAAAGCGAGTGGTGGTCAACTCAACTCACGAAACAAGCAAGGCATGATTCAAAAAGTATGTAACGCCATACCCCGGGGGGTGGGGAGGTTTTGAAACGTGACAGCCTGTGACAAGGGGGAGGGGGGAGGAGGCTCACTTTGTT
>VYYJ01004195.1:0-14115 GCA_021029165.1 Cyphoderus albinus
AGATGCATGGCATCGATGAATAGAACAATGAATAGTGAAGCTCGGCAGGTCAATGGAAAAGTACAAGTTAACATGAGTCAACTGCATGACATTATAAGAAAAGTGAAACGACCAAACAAAAACATATTTGCATTTTTTAATTTCTTGATTTTAATACGAATATTTCAAACGCAACTTGACTACCTTAGGCTTGAATATTTAAGTTGGGGTAGTAAATCGTTTGGAAAAATTTTGTAACATCTTCTGGCAAAAATTTGCGTTGTCTATTTATTATGATTTTATCAGAATCGCAATCAGCTCAGTTCTCATTTTAATATTTAGTAAAATACGACTTTGTCCCGTGTAGTATAATAAAGTCAAAACCTCCAATCCAATTTCAAACTCGAGAGAATTAATTTTTTTATACCTATGTTTATTGTGTAATATAGGGCATCATTATAATCCCAGCAAGGACAACTCCTGCGATTTTACGAATCTAGACAGTGATACTACTGAAGATAAAATGGAAATTTGTAGTGTGCCTGTCAGTTGCTATTCAAATATTAAAATGGAGATCTTTGTTTGTGCGAATAAAATAAAGCCGAAGGGTTGACCTCGAGAGTTAAACATTTTAGTGACGCTCTTACCACAAATCTCAGGTTAAAGTCAAAAGTACGCTACATAAAAATGCTCATTTCGGTTTTTAAAATTCAACATTCCATAGGCACGAGGAAAACAATCAAAATATTATTTCGTTATTTCGAATTATGCAATGACTGGCAATGTGCTTAGTCAATCAGGGAGATGCGATAAAGCAAATTATTGCTGATCTGTATTGGATTCAGATGGAATCACATGCCACGAAAAATAAATAATTAATACATTTCGTATTCTTGGTCAATTGCGATTTGCGTTTTACCTGTGAAAATTAAATTCTTGCAGCCGTCTACAACTAAAGTATCACCTCAGGCATACGATGTCGAGACGATGTCCTTCAAAAAGATTCTGATTGCGATTATTTAAAATTTCTTAAAATGCTATTGCCACCTGAATCTTACGAAAGCATGTCGTAATTGAGAGTGGGACACGTGTGTTGAAACATTTTTTCTAGGTTATAGGTTCACCAAATTGGAAAATTAGGATACCGCCTCTGTTTCCTCAGTGCGTGGAGAAAGTCATCCTTCACAAACGAGTGACGCAACATTTCATCTGGTCTTGCAAAGTTGTCTAATCAAAATACTACAAATAGCATTTGCGTGGGTGTGTATGTATGTTCATAATATTTCCTTCCAGCAAGCACCAAAACCGTTCCCGGTAACATTTTCAGTTAATTATTTCTAAGAGCAGGAAAGCAGCTTATAGCGTTATAGCTTACGGCTGACATATTTTTTGAAGTTGTGGACAGCCTGCAAGGTTTTCAGATAAATCCGTGCTTCATGTTTAATACTTTGTCGAATTAATACTCCAAACGGGCACGTTTTCCTGATTCTTTTTAAAAATCAAGAGGTACTACATTTCAAGAACAAATATTGCCCATAACTTGTCAGTCTTCGAAATAAAATGTGCCCCAAGCATAGCCTATTATTTCTTTACCAGTGAACACTGCCAACGCTGAGAGTTGTCAGCAATCAGGGCATGTCCACATGACCTATCAAAGTTCGTTATTAGTTGATAACTTACATAAGAACATTGTGTAAACAGTAAACGTCGTTTACATGTCTGTGTAGTTTATTGCTTTAGCTTAGATGTAAAAAAGGAAACCATCGCATCGTACGTTTCTCTTTTATGAAGAATGATAGTAAATTGTGTGGGTATGGAAGACTAAACTACCCATCTAAATTTATGGCTTTTCAGTGGCACCATAAAGGTACGGTACAAGGTACAAAGGTAAGTAATGCGAATACTTAGGTAGTTTGAATAGCCTTGAGAAATTTGATATTTTGCCTTTGAATTCACCGGGATAGAATAAATTCATATGCAACAAAAATAGTACTCCTTATAATAAGAAGCCAGTGGTTCCATTTTCTACCTAACTTTTTTTAAACGAGCTTTTCTAAATTCTACATGACTTTTTCCACATAATTATGCTATTTGCTACCCAGATCATGAAATCTTAACGCAATTCTGAAAACAACTAAAGATTACGAAAGCATAAACTTAAAATACACAATTGTTTATTCTGTATTATACGAAAAATTTAAACTCTATCAAGTAATTAGTGTTATAGTAAAAAGGCTGCTCTTTAGCATAGACCAGACACGCGTGCTTCATAGAAAAATATGACCACGAAAATTATGTATTTTTAACGCTCCTTAGGTTAAAAGGTGAAAATACGATTTGAATTTTGTCAGGAATTAATAAAATAATTTTCATTAGGATATACTTTCTCTTTCAATATAATCTTTATTTAGTGTTTAAATGTTGTAAGGAATTTGCATTTGGGAACAGAAAACGGACAGTGTTGAAAATGTGTTTTAAAAAATTTGCTAAGTAGATAATCTCATGAGTAGAAAATCTGGTTTGTGGAAAACATTAGTAGAAAATGTCGTGTAAAAAAGTAAGGTAGAAAATGTTGTGATATCGCAGCCACTACGTCAGCACAGAACTCATCATCAAGTCTTGTCAAATTTAGGATGATCGTTTGGGTTTAGGTACTTCACATTACCCAGGTAAGTTGAAATAGAATCTCATAGTTCAGTTCCTGAAGTGGGGTACATCGACCAACAGAGATTAAAAATTGTTTTGATCGATTGCATTAGAAATTTCGAGCTACTCATGCTCGAAGTTATTGCTTCTAATTCCAGAGAAACTATTATCGCCACATAAAAATTCAGGAATTTTCTGGTTGACATTCTCAGTGCCACGTAGGTCCAAGATTTATGTATACTACTTAATGTCTTATGCTTATAATAATTATGCATCGGCACTACAAAGAAGCCACAAGAATTATTTTCGCGAAAATTGGTGTGTTGCAATGCTTTATGGGAGAAACATGAAAGTTTAGTTGTGAACCTGGGGGAACAAAAATCGTTCTAAGGAAGAAGCTCAAAACCGTAGGTGTTTTAGATAAATAACCTATCGATTTTCACAATTTAATTCACCGTCATCATTTTTTAATTATTAGCTAGTTTTACTTCACCTGTTTCAGAAGTTATGTAAAAAAGTCTAAAGCTCTTCTCACACTCGTCTTCTGTGGTTTCGTAAAATGATTATGAAAATACCTACTATTGCCTCTTTGACTTATAAGCTGCAATTAATTATTTATGTGAATCAAAATGAAGAAAAGTGATTAAATTGTTCAAAGTTCAAAGGAAAAGCGGGACAAAAAATCTACTTGCTTTACAATTTCTCGGGTATTGTTGTTGTGTCGAATTATTACATAAATCTTTAAAACCTGCGTTCGATGGCAGACATATTTATATCAATATTTGATAAATCCGGAACACAAAAGTCCAGACAGACCCAAGCATTACATAAGCCTCAAATCGAACGGAAACCGACAACGCTTTATGGCTTAGTCTAGACAGTTTAATGTTTTAAATATACCTTACCCGCAGAAAAACTCCTCACAAATAAATTGTTTATAGCCTTATAGGTGATTGGTCTCATATTAGCAATAACTACCCGTTCTTGGACTATTTTTCTTTTAATTAAAAATATATTGATATGCGAGTGATGCAACGAAGCAAACACAAAGTAAATCGATTGTCTTCTGGAGCTATTTAAAACTTTCACTTTCAGACTGATCGATCATAGAAAGAAATAAGAAGATTAACGTTTCTTAAATGTAAAATATTCAAAATAGTTAGCTTATAATCAGCTTCACAGAAATCTAGAATAATGTATGCAAATTAAGCAAATTAGTATAAAAGAATTTGTAACAAAATAATTCGTCCAGAAATCACTGAATTTTATGGGTCAATTTGTATTCCTACACAAAACAGTGATTTAATCATAAATTACAATAATTATTGATGGTCAAGATTTGCGTGGAAATTTTCATTTATTCATAAAGCAACATTTAAAAGGCAAATTATTCTTGCAAAATTTAAGTTTCATCCAGAAGCGAATAAATTGAGATGAATTTGCATTGGAGCAAAACTGAAAATTGATATTTGACATTTCGATATGCGTCTGAAGATTCATATCGTATGTCATTTAATCGGAAAATAAAAGCAATTATGATAAATAGGCTATTGTAATAGCGTCGCAGGTAACAAAAATCTTATGAAATCTCAGAAGATGATAATTTTCAAATGGTTTGTGTCCTGGTGCAAACAACGAGTTCCACTTTATATAGCCGTTAACACCATATAACAATAACCATAAATAGCGTTTTCCCTTCGCCACCCAGTCCCATCATCATCAGCATTAAAAAGCCGTCATGAACACTAGTGCTGCGAGATGATGAGCGGCAACTGCACTGACATTACACGCCAACAAGCCGTATAATATTATTACTATGTGTGGACCTACGAGTATAATATAATAAGCTGAACCCATCATCGCACATGTGTCTGCATTACACACACGACTTATTACACCTCTACACAGAGCTTCTTCCTATAAAATCTAATCTTCTTCGCTTCTTATTGACTCGTCAGCATTTAGGGTGAAAAGAGCTCACACTTCTATAAAAGCGTGAGACATTCTCTTCACGGTTTCAGTTGTTTCACAGCTTTCCTCAAACGCTCCTTAATAGCCTCCGAGAAAGCTATCGTATAAACAGCTTAACTTTCATTTGTTAACCAGACACAACATAGAAATTATCTCTCACAAAGCAGGATTTTTAGTTCCTTTAACATACAAACATTCATCGTAATCGCAACGAGGTGTTAAATACCTACGTGTTGTCTAGTAGAAAAGAGAATAATTCCATGTCTTAAGAAGGAGAAAGAATTTTGTTCAAAATGGATATCAGAAAAAGTAGCAACGTTTCTCTACTTTTGACAGTGTTTGTCATTGTCGCTTCGCTCGATCTTGTCCTTTCGGGGCCAATCGCAATTCCCACAAATGGTCGTGCACTCCGGTCTGTCAACTTCCAGCGGCGAAATTCCTGGGACGAAAATCCCGTGACCAACTTGTTGCTCTCTCAACAACAACCTCAACCAACGAACAACGAGAATTCCACCATCTTTGCTCAACGGGAAAAGTAAGTCTGATTTTTTTCTCTGTAACATTTCACATCCGCTTTTGCTTGTATCTGTCACCATCAATTTTCGCTTTTGTCTTCTTAACGTACATTTATGTGACACACAAACAAAGCTCAATAGAAAAAACACTTTCTATTGATCACGTATTTAGTTGACATAACTAGAATGTTAATGTGTTTTTCTCGAAATTGATTTCTAGCTTTTTTCTTTTCTTTGTTTGCTTGGTTGTTGGGTTAATTAGCAAAATCATATAACCATTTAACTGAATATCTTTCTGAATATTATATTATGTAGTAATTCTGGTGATGGTGCTACGACTTCTGTTGGTGATGGGTCTATACAAGCAGAAGTTGTTAGTGAAGGTGGTGGTAATGGGACAGTAATCAATGACACCCAAGTAGGTTCAAGGCTTAAGCAGAATGAGACAGAGCCATGTAGTCTAGAACCGTCTATTCTTTGTTCCTCTGATCCTACACACTCAAACAGGTAAGCGAAACTTTTGGCTTGTGTACAAAAACGCAACTTTTTTCCTTCTACAAAATTTTTCATAACCAATCTGATCCACTATCCCGGTAACGATTACGCAGAACAAGACGAAAACTGCATAGATTTTGCTAAAATGTAGCACTTTTTCAGCATATTTCACATCAATACAAAAATTTCTGCTATCATTTTTGCACTTCATTAGAGATCAACCAAATTGACTTTGGTTTAGTCACTTCATATAATATTTTGTTTAGCATTGAGGTTTAAAAGTACTTAGAAGTCTGGATGTGTTCCAGATGACATAAAGACACTTCCGACAGTCGGTTTCCTTCAACGTAATTCAATTAATGCTTCATCAAAACATCATTGTTTCATTACACTGAAGTGACAAAAAAAGTAATGAAGTTTGAAGAAGGTTGACTTTGACAAGGGTATTAATTAATAACTAAGGAAATGTTAGACATATTATAAAAGTGAACCTTGAACTTTCATTAGTATGATCAGGGTGCACACCTTTGCATACCGTTAAAAAGAAGACACGCAGTCTGGATTTTTTTCTTGTCGGATCTAATAAGAGATGTAAGAACAAATGTAAACTTGATACAAAAACAAGACGTACACAGTTGGTAGAAGAGTGACAGGAATGTGATATTTCTCCTGTCTCACTTAAATTAGCAAAAGTCTGGCGTAGGAAGGGTAGACGTAACATAACATTATGGGTGTTTTGACATAATATTACTCTGTGTCAGGGTCTCATAATTATTTTTTCTTGGCATTACAAGCCAAAGGTTGAATAGGTAGCATTTGTATGAGCCGGGCAAGCAGCATCGATTGACTGACTCATAAATACTAATACTCCACAAAATTGTGTTTTTATTAATCTGAGCAAATCACGTATCCAATCCCAAATCCAATTCCGCTCACTTGCATCTCACCACGTATGCGCTTTTAATTGTCAAACTAAAAGACGCTCTTTCATTTTGAAAAGCGTCCAGATGAGCTCATCTTTAAAATTAAAGTGTAGGAGTAGACAAAATTTTGGTTATTATACATGAACTTTCTGGCCAATCACTTCAATCCAGTCATATCAATATGTGTAGGTACGTCGTCAATTTGTAGTTACAAGTTACAAGAATGTTATAATTTCACCAATTCCAGCTTTTTAACGTTGTTAGTAGCTCATCTGAACCGAGTAACATAGTCAAACAGAAAGTGGTGATAAAAAGAGTCGTCTTTAATCTTCATTTGGCGATCACATGGTGGTTGGCTTTTCCTACTTGCATAACACATCAACATCGTCACCAACGATTCCTCTTTTGAGTTTCAGTTACGATGAACTGTGCAAAATATTATCGACAAGTAAAAATGAAAATAAAAATAATAGCACATGCTATGAGAGTCGTGTCCGGTCGTTGCTCGTTGCTTGACACAAACTGGCATTTAGTCGACGACCCTTAACCAATTACAATCAGATGTAAGATGTAATTATGAATTTGTTATTAACCTCTCGACTCTCCACTACAAAGCTAACGCAGAAAAAGCTGTAACGCAAAATGAATCGCAGCAGAGCATAACGTAATATAAAATAACGTTTATTTACATTGACATAACTTTTGTCTATTTCTCTTTCATTCTAATCCACGCCTTTGAGGTATTTGTGATGTGATCCAGACGATGTAATCCAAAAAACTTTCGTAGTCTTTTCTAGTAAAATCAAGAATCAGAAATGAGAATGACGTCCAACACTTGATACAAATTGGTTTGCATTTGCATGAAAAATTTCCTTACAGTTATTGTCAATGAATTGGTAAACAACTTCTTTATTTACCCCATCCGTAAAGCAAGACATCTTTTAATGAAAGTAGAAACAGAATAAAAAAATCACGTCACGTTATTTTTTATCTCATTCATTCTTCTGCGTATGACTCGACTTTTCATTCAAAAATGAAAATTGTGACATTGTCTCTATTGAAGCTTTTCACAAGTCATGGAAGAATTACATAAATGATTAAATACGTAATGAAAAATTGTAACTTGCGTAAATAGTTTCTGGAACGAATGTTAAGTGCTATGAACTCTAAATGGGTCGGCAAATACAACTTTCAAACAAATTAACAAAACAATAAACAAAATTCAACCTTCGTCAAACAACAAAAAATTCTTAACGTTAGAAGTGTCTAATGGGGGGTTTGTCTCCCAATGCAAAATTTAAAATTAGTACCATTCCGATTAGCAAAAGGTAGGGTAGTTAAAACATAAGTTATTGATCGTAAATGAATCTTAAATTGAAATCGAAAACATCACTATAGTTGACCATTGTTGTCACTGTTGATCATTGACCCGATGTTAAGGAAAACTTTTAATTTGAATTCATACCAGCACCCTATGTTTTACAAATAAAAAAACTTGTATAGAGAGATGATTACAATTGCATGCCGAGTAATACGCGTTTTGAATTCCTATTGAACGAATGAAAATTTAGATATGATGCGTTAAGTTTAACTGGTTCAGCAGCACCACATACCTTAGGTTATTAGTCATTGTCATTATTGTAGTTATTCGTTGCATGTCTGTAGTTATTGTACGCAACTGGCATTCCCGTACCCATTGTCCCGTACCCAATAACCCTGCTGACACAACCCATTGTCTGACATTCCTTTACTATTCAGTCTCTGAGAGACAGCACATGGCTAGTCTGTGCTTTGCACACATACTGAGCCTTATTAGACCATTCTCTGCTATAAAGTACGTAATTCAAAGTCATCACTATTACATATATGCGTCACTTGACAATGTCGATAGGAACAAATCATTTCAAACTCTGCAATTCGTCAGAGATATGAACAGGAACCACTAGTGGCTCGAAAAGACAATCTGAGACAGAAAGTTGTACATCGCCCCAAATTACGTAGGAGTTACTGGGACATATTGTGAACTATAGGTACATACATAATATCTATTGCACACAACATGAAGCTGCCGGAGGCACGTTAGACTAGAAAGTTTATCCGTTTTCCAGCCTGTTCTGTTGCATTGCCTTTGAGATTAAAACGCATAAAAACGGTAAATGATTAATGATGAAAAGAAATTATCGTCGGAATAATATGATTCCCTACAGAACGTAGATTTATGGAATTGTGTGTAGACGGAAGGCATGTCTCGTCTGTCTGTGATGTAAATTGAAGTAGATGGAAGAAAAACTCGGTTTTTATGTAAAAAACATACCGGAATAAAAGAAGACAATGAAAAGATTCCAGACACTACAAATGTCTTTCTTAGCAGGATGGCGTGGATTTCATCTACGAGCGTAGTCGAAATAACGATTTTGGTGTCGAAGAGTATTTCCTTTCATTACAGAAGTGAGATTCATTCCCTTCCCCTGCTCATACGTAATTACTGCTGAACCGGCTCACAACAGAATACCGCGCCTCTCACATTTCATTTACTCACTTTGTTACAGGAATTCAAAATCTCTCAAGTTCAATACATTACATTATAATATAACTATAACATAGCTTAATGGTACCTATCATCACACAAATAAATAATATTCATTCTTAGAATACAGCCACTAAAACGTTATAGAAAATGCATCGTCCAGTATTTCGCTTACTCACTTGTAGAATCTAAAAGGTGGGAATTATTTAGTTTCATTGTGAAAAGTAAAATGATCAAACCCTTGGCAGGGCTAGGTGCATCATTTTCAGGCTAATTGATCCAGCGTTCCTTTTCCTTTGTAGTCACATATTTTACAGCAAAAGGGAATGTTTACTTCTGAGTAAATCCAGCCCCTTATGGCATGGTAGATCACGAGAATTCAATGTTTTCTCCTTATGCATCCTTTTTAAGCTTTTATCAATGCAGACTAGAGTTTCTTGTGATCTAGCAATGAGCTCATATTATAGAAGAGCTATATTCGTGTTGTTTATGATATTATGATCATTAATAGAATGGGGAAAAAACGAGACATGGTAAGCAAACATTGTTTGTCTGATTTTTTCTCATAGAAGAAAATGACAAAGGCAAATAAGTTACTGACTTTTGGGATCATTGAGCCGTGTAATCTCAGAGGATTTTTTGGACCACGCAGGGATTAGTGAGAAATTCTCAATCGAAGTGTAATATAAATTGTGTAGGTACTTTATATGCTCTGGGATGGTTATAGAAAATGGTGCATTTGTGTTACCCCTCGTCTCATTGATGCACCTACACTTGTAGTGAGTCAGACTCTGAGAGTGAGAGACGGATGCAGGATTTGAGTATTCAGAGAATTCTTTTATGAAACGTAATACAAAACACTGTAAACAAGTAACCACAGTTGAAAGTAAATACGGCGCTCATTCTGTGCCAATGATTGAACGAACGAACGCACAAGTGGCCAACCCCAAAGCCAGACCAGACACGACTTCGAAACTTGGTGTAGACAAATTAAACTGGAGCATAATCTCTTTAGGAAAAACTGATTGATAAAATGAATTTTTGTGAGAATGGTTGTATTCGTATCGTATCGTAGGCATCGTCGTAGGCATACTCATTTACTATTTCATTCACGAAACGTTCGTAGTCGTACGTTGTCTCATCTGTCTGGCCCGTCTCCTTTTCAGATGAAAGTTGTAACTTGCGGCAGAGCCAAGCCTGTCTCTTATTTTTATTTTAATGTCTCATAATCACAATTATAATGGCATTGGTATAAGTATCACAATCAAACTTGAATTTGTTGGGTAAAGTTGAAACATCTGGATAAATCGTAAACAAGGTATTATGCGTATGGTTGTTAGTAAGTAGATAGAGATATATCTTTTACCGCCGGACCAGACACGCCGAACTGTATAGCTTGTGGAGGTAGAGGTAGACTGGGGGAAGTTTCTTTCATTTTATTGTTATGACTGCTCTGACCTGTGTGAGGTTTCTTGAAAATGAATGGGTTCTCTGCTGCCTTAAGTTGTACAATCTTACCTAGTTCTCTTTCAATGAACGAGCGTTCACATGAATACATTTCACCATTTTTTATGTACAAGTATCAGATTGACGCAATTAGACACTGGATGCGTTCGGCAAAATGACACTGAGCAACTTAAAAATACAAATAAAATCTTATTTTTGTACGTCATTCTTATCACGCCATAAAAGATTTTAAATTAGGATGGTGTGGAAGAGTGGACTAAGGATGGTCGACTTGTTGAGTAATAAGGGGAGCACACACAAGTGTATCGGACGTTGTAACAGATAAACGTACAAGTTCTCAATTTAAATGCATCCATTATTATTACTGTGACTGCGACAGGGAACGGGTTACTCACAGTCACACGATATCGTCGCTTTTCCGACCAAGTTCAAGTTCACTTTTTCTTGACCAACCCATTCTCTTGGCAATGTCATTAAAATTGTCTGCCTGTTCATTTGATATGCACATGAAACCCCAAAAACGAGAATGAGCACCGCACACGACAGCCAACCGTCGTTTAAGTGATTTGTATTATAAAAATAACGTAGTTTGGCAATGCAGACTGCAGTGGATATTTTCATTCACGGCAAACTTGTAAAAGGAGCGTACTATTTTCATATTTCAAGAAAACGTCTCATATTTACACTCCCATGTAGAGATCTAAAATTTGTACTGTCAAACATATAGAAAAAGTCATTGTAATTCCTGCTTCGTTCGGCATTTTTTCTAGGAATGAATGCATTTGTCAAGTGGGCAACAGACACGTCTGACAATTATCAAGAAGTAGTGGGAGGTATAATAAAAGTTGAATTGAGATTTGGCAACAAAAATTATCCTGGCAAGTTGAAGTCGATTTTTCCATCGAAAAACGCAAGAAAAGCAAGTAAAAATTTATCTTTTGAGACACTCATGCACAATATTCCACTTTCCCTTAAGGTTTCATGCACACTTGTAAAAACATTGATGGCTTTAGCTTAAATGAAGTTTGAAGTGACAAGTCAGAGGCCTGTAAAACAGTAAAATTCTGGTGAAAGCAGATTAATATTAGTTAACAAAAAGCAGACTGCCAAATAATTCGTAGAGAAATTCTTTGGAATTGACTCTTCTTGCAGTTTCACTCTAAAAAGTCGTCTTATGCAAATGAAATTGGACAGCTTGATTAACATGCTGACAAGCTGTATGCAGTCTCTTGTTCTGAGTATCAGTCGGGCGGCTTGACAAACGACTCTGAGCAAAGCCAGATTGAGAAGAGCGCCTTCAATTCAATGCTTACTCTCTACCGCCTTTTAGAAACAAATCATGTATTACGCATTGTTCACATTTTTAGCCTTAATCGATGATCAGTATATAACTATTTACAAATCAATACAAACGATCAGCCATTAAATGTTAATTCAATAATTTGCGGTCAAATCATGATTCTCTGAAGCGATTGCAAAGGAATAAAATGGTTTTTCTCTGATAAATTATAGGGATAAGCAGCGAAGGATTGCTCACATTGTCAATTACGTGTGGACCAATCTCTTCGGGAACCGAACTCGTCCGGTAAGTAATGAATGATTTAATGAAGACAATAACACGTTTATCGTACAAATAATCCTTTCGTAATCTCTGGGCACTTTACATTCTGTTAGCAATAAAATAATCCCAGTATTATGGAACGTGTTTATTACAAGATAATTGCTGATGGTGAATGAATCCTTTCTTAATTTGTTATTGTGCACTTAACTTGCCCAGAGAGAGTTGTAGTAAATGTAAATGATAGAATGCAGTAGCAATAATCTCAACCACTTTCATTTCATCATCTACCATAATAATGAAGGAGATGTTTCGACTCGATTCACTCTTCCTTTGAGATTGTAAAAGCTAAAAGGCTTTTACGTTTACCCCACCAGAATCGAAAGAATCGACAGAAAACAATCGGTGAATGCATGATGTGCTAATCATCCTGTTTGAATGTAATTTTACAGGTCAGTAAGGAAAGTATGAGGGAGCGATTCAATCCTGCGAATCCAAACAGCAGCGCATTTTTTGGTGGACTGGAAACCATAACTGCTTCATGTAAGTGCTGCAATGCGGCTTATCTTTTCAAATTAAGTTGGCTGAAGTGACCATCATTGCCGTCAATATCAATTATCACTCTTTTGTTTTCACAATGCAATGCATGAAATAAATCAGTTTTTATAGCTGCATAAAATTCATCCGGCTCGTATATGGAGCGGCATTTTTCTTTCCTGACTTTTCTTCCTTGACATACATCAATTTTCAGCCATCAATCATGTCAAAAGTTTTCCAAACTAAAACTAAACGTAATCAATAACAAAAATATGAAAATTATCAGTAAAAGTAATTTGCAGGATTTTTCTTATATCATTATGAAGTGATTTGATGACTTGTATGGCTTGTTTGTCTCAAAATCCTTCAAAATATCATATCCTTTAATATTTTGCCTTCAATAACAATTTAGTTATATGGAAATAATATATTATATAGCAATATTAAGTATATATTTAGTTTAAAAGGAATGCATCTTGCGACCAAGTCCAACAAAATGCATCTTGCGATCAAGTCCAGACGTTGTCAAAATCGTCAGAAAAGACACAAGACATTCATGCTTTTTTCCTTAATGTTTGAACTTTAATCAGGAAAATTATGAATTGTGAGAATGACATAATTAAGGACGAATGACAAACTCTGTGCGACTTCATCTGATCCACATTGATAGTAAACATTTATAAGAATTTTGCATAAAGTAAATACTGATTGATCAGATTGAATAAACATGTGTCTGCAGTTAGGTACATATCATTTAAAAAGGGCACTATGGAACGTGACATTTGACATCTTATTCATATCGGAATTTTTCTATAACTGCTCTTTGTTTTTGCACGCGCAGGCGACCTTCCATCCGAAGTTGAAAGTGAAGCGTGGTCATCCCGCCGCTACTTTAGCTTGTACTTTAACCTGGCCTCCAAGTTTCCAGAACTGTCCGTATCTGCCCAGGAGTTTGAAAAATCCTCTGAATCTCAACAACAGCAACAACAGCAGTCTCGTGAATCAGGTCAATCACATGAGTATCTCCCAGCGGTTGGAACGCAGCCACTTCTATCCTCGTTTACTATCACCCCAAATAAAGCTGTCAACATCATTTCTGCAAAACTAAGACTTTACAAAATGGGATCCTCAGAAGACACAAATGTAAGCTCATTTGACGTACAGAGATTTTCACAGTTGATGAAAAGCATCTCTGTGTAACATGCACAAAAAACATGACAATTCTGCAAGCTTACTTATCTAGCTAGCCAATTTATTTCTGATAGAGGAAAACGGTTTTTCAGCGTTTCTAACTTTTTTCAACTTTGCCTTTGTCAGGTCCCAGAAATGGAACCGTCTGAACCGTGCAATGACACGGAGACAACTTTTGAAGAGATGGTGCCAAGTGTGCTCCCTACCAGAGTGACGTTTCCAGAGTTCTCGCCAAGTGCGAATGAAAAAATTCGCGTGTCGGTATTTTGGTACACTCAACCGGCTACAAAAAATCACTGTAAGTTT
>VYYJ01004196.1:0-14113 GCA_021029165.1 Cyphoderus albinus
CTGAGGACTTAAAAATTTATTCTCTTATATTTTATTTTATCCAAAATCCAGATTTTTACTGGAAAATGTTTACCTTTTTCTATAGATAGATTAGAAGATTAAATTGAAACATTGAATTTCCAGGAAAAGGGGGAAAACAATTTTTGTTATTCTTATTTGATACACTTTTTAATCTAAGCCTTGATTGGAAGCTCAGCTCAACTCAGGCTGCTTGATGTTTTTTAAACAAAAATTTATTGGGCTCACTTTATTTCAGACTTTATTTCTGAGGGACACTTGATTAATTTACAAGATAAATAAAAAAATTAAATCATAGCCTCCCGTTGCATTTCATTGCATTAAATACGAAATTGAGTTTTGGGTTCACGCAGCGATAGGCATAGAGGTGGTGAAAGTTGGGGAAAGCAAAAAACGGACTTAAGAGGGGCATTACAATTACGTCGTAGCATAACATAACAATTTTCTAGTACATATGTAGCAATGCAATCCTCTTGTTTGTTTCACCTCCATTCTAGCATTACAAAACCTAATACCACCAATTAGAAGGATGGACCAGTCCAAATCCAATTAAAATTGTGAGATCATGTACGTACACACTCACTCACTCTCCAGAAGCTTCAGCTTTCACTTCACTTTCACCATTCCAATACTATCTACCTAAACCAAACTAAACTAGCAATGTGATCTGATGCGATGTGATATTATTTAGGCTTTAGGAGAAAGTAAAAAAACTTTCTCTGCTTTTACTACATTAGCCATGTCAGATACAGGGCTTTCTCCAAAAATCCTCAACTCCAGCACAGGGGAGCCCCGTCTCCTCTCTAATCAAAGGCAGAAAAAGTAGCAGCAGGATGACGATGACTGCAGTCAAGTGAAAGCTCGGGTATATCATGATCATGATATTTATGTCACTTTCACTGATTCCCATCATATCATATTTAGAAACATCCATGTTCCAGATACCTGCTCGATACAACGATGTGATGGACTCGTACCGATATTGATACAAGATTATATTGTAGCTGTTCTGTTACATGGTTATTTTATGTGTGTAATGTACACAATGTGATACTATCAGACGAGATTTGAAAACGCTCAGTAAAACCAAGAAAGATAATTTTGGAAAACCTGCTGTTCCTAGAAAGAAAATATTTTCCGGAGAAAGCAGATTGAAAGCAAAGAAAGTTGTACATATCATTTGAATCTTATCTAAGCAAAACTAAGTTAAAGCGGGACTTAAAAAAGAGAAAAGTAAACTGGCGTCATCGACTTGCATATGCGACTTTCGTAGATAACGTCGTCATTGTTATCATGATCATGTTCTGTACATGATCATGCATCAGACAGAGACAGGGAGAAAGTGAAGCAAGAGGTCTGGTCTGGTCCGCCCTATAAAGATTACTTTGTTTTCACTTTCACCTTTCTCCACTCCTCGCTACTAGCACAAAAAAGCTAGAGAATTCAACCAGTGTGCTATTTATTTTAGTAGTATTTTATTCAAAGGACTTTTCTCCGTATAAAATAAACTCTAACATTAACTAACAAAGACACGGACTAGATACAGTAAGTACAATGTACAGTATATTTATAAAACACACTAACACACTTTCACTTCGACTTTCTGTAGAATCTATGTATTATCACAACGGATGAAAGGATATACATAACATGCGTTTTTGTTATGATTGGTGATTAAGGTGAGCATGGAGGGATTGGATCGCTCGTTCTGCAAGTGCGATGCGTTTTTTATTTACAAAATTTGCAAATTTACCGTGTAAGCCAGAAGTACGCTTAGTTCGTAGACGTTTTTGTTTTAGTTCATGTTCCAGAGCGGGAATCGAGGAGAGTTGCAAAGTAAAATAATGACATTTTTTAAAGCGAAGGCAAACAAAATTTTGCTAAAACATCATCATCAACATCATCAACGGTGTCTCTCTTCCAGTTGTTCGTCTGGCTCAGACTAATGTGGGCTGAGCAGAGCTGGAGAACTAAAAGAAAATAGAGAAAGCATCATCATTAAACCAACCCAGAATGATGAAAAGGGAGGAAGTGGCATATCGGCCGAGTCTCCGTTTGTTTTCTGTATGCATGAGTGGAAGTGAAAGGGAAACAAAAAAAGTTATGAAAATGTGGACAACACAAACAAACCACAACACCAGTGACAATGATATTGCTTTTGTGCTTAAAAATGGGAGGATTTACAATGGTAAGTTGATGAGTATCACTTTGGAGAAAGTCAGAAAACTAAACTGCAGTAGAGCTTTCATTTTATTGCTTTCACTCACTTTCTCTTCACTCACAGTGTTTTTATTTTTCAAGCTATCCTAACAATCATCATTATCGATTAACATAAAGTTCCTCCAAACTTTCTCTAGAGCCTTTAGGCAAATAAAAGTGGAGAAAACAATGCTGTTATTGTTTATCTGTGCTCCATATTTAATGTATCAACACGTAGATTTAGGACGCTTTTTCAAACGCTTTTCTAGTCAGTAGAAGTGAAAGGGCTTGACTTTCTCCAATTCAAAAACTCAGGTGTAATTTCAGCACCGACGTTTTCCATCCCATTCTAAAAATCCATTACCTATTATCATAATGAAAAGCAACCTCCTCCTGTGCGAAGTTATCATCGTCTACTTTCACTTTTGAAAGGAAAGACAACTTTCAAAAACCGGAGGGAAAGGCAGAAGATACACCGCAGAGATAAAGAATGTATAATTCTGGCACGGCATAGGATAGAATTTTGAGCTGAGTTTGGGGCTTTCTTCCTCCATCCAGGAACAGCTTAAAAACTTAAGTAGACTTTGTCCAACTTTCTTTTAGGTAAAAGTAAAAGCCAAGATCACAATGAAGATCATGATGCGCTGGGGCTGATATGTGGCTTGCTTCAACTTTTGTTTTGTTTGGATGGGACGCACTGCTGCGCTTTGCTCCATTTACTTGAAACGCTCGAAGAAAGTGAGGAAAGTATCAAGTGAAAGTCTATAGATTTGACTGATTTGAGATGAAATGAAGCTAGCCCTAGCCCTTTACGCTCATTTTCGTCATCTAAAAACATCACGTGAAAAGTGTTTCTATTTAAGTTTACTCCTGCTATTATACTAACGCAGCTTACTCAAAACAACCAGCATCAACAACAAGCAGATCCAAAAATCATTTCGTTTCCTTCTGGGCATCCGCTGGAAAAAATGGCCAGAGCCACAACCATTTTTATTGCTCTATTAACATTAGCATTTTTATGGTATTTACATCTCCATCTTGACTTAACTTCCCCTGACTTTCACTAGAAAACCAAAACAGCACAGCAGATACATACAATAAATATTGCATGCACATAAATAAATATTTTGCTCCTGGCGTTCTTTGCCACTGTCATGCATAACATAGCACTTTCTCCTGTCCTGTCTAACGTTTTTGTTCATGCGTTTGAAATGAGAGTATGAATATCGAGCCACAAATAATTTACAATGTAATACTTCGTTAGTTAGTAACCCGCTTGAGCAAACTTAACCTAACCCAAACTTTTCTTTCCTCGAAGAAACAAAAACAATACGTTATGGTGAAAGTGGCAGGCTGTCGGCTCATCAATCTGCCTTCACTTTCCTTCCTTCCTTCCAAAAAATACATTGACGCTTGGCTTGATACATCATTGTTGATATTTCCAGCAGCAAAAAACTTTTTTATTTTTATGCCGTGACTATGACTCAACCTTTTTTTAGTTTTGGTGAAAGTTATTTTCTTAACTTTTTCCTATTAAATTATGCCCCAGCAAGAAAGATGAGACTTGGAAAGACAAGGCACTCCCATAAAATGCAACATTGTCGACGAATGATAATATTTTACCTTCACCACTTTCTCCATTGAAAAATGGAGATCGCACTTATAACGTATGGTTGCATATTGCATTATTCACACTGTTACATATCATATATTGTCACAGATGCTGCTGAGTAGCTGAGCTGAATCGAGCTGGTCTGGTTTTGATTAATTACTGTAGAGCAGCGTTAAGTATCAAAAGGAATTTTGTCCACCATCCAACGCTGCCTTCAGGCTTTTCTTGCTTGGTAAATACAAACAAAGGCAGGGGACGCACACACAATCTCTTGATCGTGATGAAAAATCTGGCCTTTTTTGGTGTACACCAGCTTAGCCTACCTAACTTAAGTACATATATAATGCACAATATTTGACAATCTTCGTACTGCATGCATGTATTTTATCACAAAGATGCCCTTAAGGGAGAGAGGGGAAAGTAAATGAGAGAAGACAAACAGGAGCAAGGTAGCCTTAAATACACTACAATGCCATACATTATACGTACCTCGACGGACTTTCCTGATTTTTAAAACAGAGAAAGTAAAGCTGCCGATATCTCAAATAAAGCTCTGGTTCCAAGTTCCATTCCGCTTGTTTGACGGACGGCGGATGGAGTATCAACAGGAGAGGAGAAATTTCCCCAGAAGTGAAAGTAAAGTAGCGTGTTTGCTTGGTTAGGTTTCGCTACAGGTACAAGGGTTATGGTCTGGTTTGTAGAAAAGGAAGTGAAAGCAGGCGAAAGTTTTTGTAAAGTAAAAAGGGTCGATATATTCGATTGACAAGACAAGCACAAGCACACAGGTGGTTCAGCAGGGACTAGAGAGAAAGTGGAGAGGAGAAAACCACCACCACTTTTACCTTTCTTCCTGTCTCATTTCTTTCCAAGCAGCAAAGGGAAGGCAAGCTAACAGGTTTTCCATATAAAGATAATAATAATAATAAAATATTATATGCTTTCTTTTTATAATAATAATGCGTTTTATTTCACTTTCTCCGCTTCCACTTTCACTCATTGCCATTTTCATTTTTCTACTCCTCCTACTATAAACTATGCTTCATTGCTTATATACAGTGGACAACTTTCTCTGCTTTCACTTTGTCTATGTGTACCAAAACTAAAGCAAACCTCGACCCTCTTTCTTTATCCAGCTTTCACTTCGCTCTCTCTTCCTTTCTTACACAACAACAGAACTGAACACAACCACTCAAAAGCAACAAGCTCAGCATCAGTAGAAGTTGAAGCAGCAGGCATTATTTTAAGCTCCGCCGGTTTTACCCGGATGATGATGTTGTACGTCCCAAAAGCGACTTTATCTTCATGAAATAAAAATCACCTACATATGTACAAAAGTCGTTTGTTCCAATGAAGGCTATGCCTAGTGTATGTATTAGCTCTATTGTATGATTGCTTTCCCCACTTTCTCTATTTTTTCACCTTCCAAACTTATACAAATGCATGCACTTCTAAAATTTAAAAGCATTGCAGCGCACCGGATTTCCCAAATCTTTCTTTCCAAAGGAGAAAGCAAAACAAAAATATAGAAGCAGATGGAACGCACCGAGCTGGATAAATGCATACATTGAATCATTCAAAAAAAAGTATCAAAGGAACCGATTTCCCAGTCATTCTTCATTTCCGATTCTTTTTATTTTTTGCCTTTGTTCTTTTTCTTTTTTCCGATTGGAGGTCAAGAGGTAAAGAATGTCGCAGTTTCAAGAGAAATGGGACACAAGTGGGAAATCCAATTGGTTTCATTTTGCTTATTCTGTATTTTTAGTGTTCTAGTGTACTGCATGTTTTTATCAATATCCACATCCACTCACTATTTCCATTCAAAGTACATACGTTCACTCTTTTATTTAAAAACTAAATTTGGCTAGTTTCCTCCAATAGTGAAAGTAAGTACATGTCGTGCGGAGGAGACACGTCTGCTTTCTTTTTTATCTTGTGCTTATCCAGTCAAACGTTTTTGAACCATTGCTTTCTCTGTATTTGCACGTATCAGCAAATAATCTAATCTTCTTTGTACCTGGAATGCTGTTTATTTATTTATTTTCTCTGAACAAAAGGGAAAAAGGTTTTCTTTTTTCCACTTATTTGAACGGGCAAAATAGGAAAGCAAAGTAAACACACAGAAAGAGAAAGCAGGAGAAAGGAAAAGAAAATTGGAGGTAAGGTAAGTATTTGTCTGTCTGTATGGTACAGTAACAAGCTTTTTCACTGCTCCATACGTTCCCCTTTTCCTCTCAAACCTGACTCAACTCTCAACTTAGAATCCGAGTCAGCATCATTTCTCCCTTGCTTTATTTTGCCACTTTCTCTACCTCTTTTTCGTCCACCAACAGAGATTTCAAATCAAGCATGAATCTAATCTGCTCCCATTGTAAACGTACTCCACTTGAATTTTTGTGTCCAGACTTTCTTCGAATTTTCTCTAGATGTAGTTCACACTTTCAGGCTAAACAATATAAACACCCTGCATATCAAGGAAATAACAAAACGCTCCTGCTGACTTTAATCCTGTGATAATTTTACCCTGCAGAAAGGATAACTACATAAATAATGTCAACTCAACGTTTCACTTTCTCCTGCAGTGAATAAATTGCATTTTATTCCAGAAATCGAAATCAACAGAAAAGAGAGAAAGTTGCGTGCTATTGCTTTTATTTTAAGCATTTCAATTTTCCCCACTTTCTCCACTTAATCAATAAACAAAACAAGCACAGTAAATTTTCTACGTCGAGAAATGGAAATACCAAAACCTTTAAATCAAATTCAGCAGAAACACCGAAATTTGATCATTGATGTATAGTGTGCATTTGTCGTGTGTCTCGACAATTTCATTTCAATTTTTTCATGCAAAATTTTCCTTTCTCCTGGTTGGTCTAAAGGAGACAAGAGACAATATTTGGTAAGGAAATTATTTCAAACGAATCAAATTGAGCTGGATGAAACCGGAGAAAGTAGAGAAAGGAACTTCGGGGCTTCTTGTCCAACTAAGTTTTGTTTTCTATAACAAAAAATTCGTTTTGACTTTCGAAAAAAGTAATTTTGGTCTAAAAAATTTATTTCTGGAGAGTGTGAGCTAGGAATAGGTTTTTAAAGTTACCTAGTAGGGATGAACTTGTGTGCAAAATTTGGGCTCATTCTGAGCTTCCTCGAAGGGTAACCTTCCTCGTAAGTTTTGTTTTTATAACATATCTGGTTCACGTCTGCTTTCTCCGCTTTCTCCTGCCGTATGGACTGTCAAGTACAGGGTTTAGATATTAGTAAAAGTTAACAATTATGATGAGCAACAGTTTAAGTTGGCTACAAAATCGACCATGGTGAGACAAGACAATATCTCAAAACAAAATAACATACTTTGTCACAGCTGCAGTATCAGATTCAGAACCCTGAAGATACAGCAGTGAAAGTGACACAACACGTCCAGGTCATTTTACCAAATGATGCATCTCCTGGTGAGCCTAATACATGGTAAACTAAAAAATAAATATTATGAAGGTCTTGATGATCCCATCAAATTTTCTTTACGCTATCTATAAAAGTGAAAGTGAGTGAAGCGAAAGCAAACCGAGTCCATGCCACGAACTAGGAATGACTAAACGTAGTAAAACAGTTTTCGTTTAAACGTTTCGTTTAATAGACGAATAACGTTTAAACAAAGTCGTTTAAACGCTTCGTTTAAACGAAATATTTTTTTCCATTGAATTTTGTTATCTCTCCTTATTGCGACATCCCTACCACGAACACACAACGCAGCACATCAATAAACAATTTAGTAGAAAAGGTGGATGGAGATGTAAATGATGGAGTCATGATAAAGCACTGAACTTTCTCCCTATAACTATATTGTTAGGTATAATATTATGTAGTTAAGTTAATGGTATCAGTCAGTGTTTACTGGAAAATAAAAATTAATTTGCAGCAGCAGTAGCTCCACCAGAGAATTCTCCATCCACTGAATGGATAACCTAGCATCCCGGGATAACACGTAGAAAGTCCATAATATCTATCATTACCATTTTACCATTATATCATTGATATGATGCGATAAGCTTTTGCATACTTTTCATATTCTCATCTTCTAACAAAATGATGACGATAATGATAACAATATTAAATACGTACGTATGTACCAGGGGTAGAAGACAAGCCGAGTTTGTATAGAGACAGTCGATAGGTTAAGGAATTATAAAAAACATAACGCTGCTTAACATGAGTAGGATAGGACTGTTGCCTTATTCTACACATGTTAACCCAGTATTGTATTTTATAATTCCTTAACCTATCAACGGTCTCTATACAAAATCGGCTTGTCTTCTAACCCTGGTATGTACTACATAGTGAAAATGAAAGTAAGGTGACAGCTGTAGATCTTTAGATCAAAAATATTTTTTTGGATTTAGGCACGCCTTTAGGCGGATTTCATTTTTATTATATTATATTGAATGGAAAAAATCTTTTCAAATACTTACTTACGCTTTTTTCTCCTAATACACTTTTGTCTGCTTTCTCTGGCGTATGATTACACACATTACAGTGGAATTTTTTTTTCACTTCCGACTTGATTCGGATTTTTTCTTTTTATTATTGCAACATGGCACCCCACCAGTTTTCTCCAGTACCATGCCGATTTTTTCTTTCTTCCGCTTTTTTCCTATCAGACTACGAGATGCAGACAGAAATGAATTACGGGGTTTCCTTTACGTTTCTTTTTCTTTACATTCACTCTTATACGTTCACCTTCTCCTCAGTATCAGTATTGTGTATTATTGAAATGAAACTCATACCAAACTATAATTCAACGCATTCGGAAGCTGTAGAAATACTAAAATTCTACCGGTGTTCGTTTCTGGTGGATAAAGAAAGCGTATGAAAAATAAAAAGTGAAATCGCTGATTACTTTTTTCGATTGCTATTTGGATTATTAACAATTATTGAAATTCTGCATTTATTATTATTAAGCCTGTATTGTAGTTGTAACTAAATTTCACAAAACCAATGGGAAATCAAATAAACAGGTAATGGCTTTACATGTAGTAGTGTAATTATTGGGTAGATTAGATTATATCCAGCTTCACAAAATACCATTTCAATTTCCTGTCTAATCACTTGCTACAGAATGGTATTTTTGTTTAGATTTTCTGCTTTCACTTCACTTTCTCCTCACACAGGCATGATTCCATTTACAACATATCTTTCTCGCCATCGTCATCATACATTTACTTGGCTCTATTTTTGGAAAGGAGAAGAAAATAAAAAAGAGATAGTGGAGAAAGTACAAACGAAAAGAAGAAAACCACCAGTTGCTTTTCTTTCAAAGCAGACACTTTTCTCACTTTCTCCAAACAAGGAAGCAAAGAGGATCGTATCGAATCACATCACACCACAAGGAGAGAAAATATAGCAAGGAAAAAGTGGAGAAAGTAGATGGGAAAATTAAAGACAAGAGTTATGTGTCTATGAATTTTACATACTTTGCACATGTTCATTATACCAACCATGTGAGAAATGCAATTCTCCAGATAACTTTTCTCTTTGTGGAGAAATGTTTTACTTTTTTGTTGTCAAAAAAGGAAGCAAGCAAACAAACGCCAAAATACATTGCATTAAACGTTGATTTTGCTTCTACGCAGAGTAAGCATGCCTGTAAAAAATGGCACACTTCATCTGCAAAGTGAAAGTCATCAAGGTTCAGAAGAGCACTTGAAGAGTACTTGGGCCATTCCATTCATTAAATTACCTATTCACTCATTCAAAAAACACTTCGTTTTCACTTTCTTGCAACTTTACCTTACCTACACGAGTATGAGAGTGATTCATGTGATGTGATGTAATAAAATAAAATATGTGCATAAGCAAACAACTATGACTTTCCCCGGAGAACTTAAAGTGATTGGATGTATGAAGTACAAATAAATGACATAATAGTGGGTACGAAAATAAAACTCTTTTCTCAATTCCTACGAAATGTATCAATTTTATAGACCTTCAACAATGATATAAATGTGAAAAATACTTTGAAACGAAATGGAATTACAAATACTTAACCTAACAAGTAGGTGAAAGTTCCCAATACGTATGTACTGTGTATCCAACACATCACGGGAGGAAACATCCTCCAACACTTTTTCTGTTAAAGTCAGATCATCCGGATCATCGTCACTATTCCATCAAAAAAAATTCTCTGAGTTTCCAGTTTCCCAGAACTTATAGGAATGTCAGATCACACAATCATATAATAGCATTTATGCCTATCTTTGCCTATTTCTTTATCTTTATCTACAAAGGGAACGATGAAAGCTGCAGTTTGTTCTACAATAGTACTCCCCTTCACTGTTACATTTTCATTTCATTTTTTTAAATGAGATGAAAGCAAGCGTGTATTTGAGAAAAGAGAAAGGTGACCTGCGGTTTAATTCCGCTTTATTTCACTTGCACTTGTTAGTTAAGGAGGAAAAAGTTTTGGAATACATTCATAGAGCAAAGAATAAAATAAAATCAGGAGAAAAACTTGGAGTAAGCAGGAAAAAGCATTTTGCGGACTTCTTATTCTATTTCAATATAATATGTTGTTTTTTCGTGCTATGCTATATCGACCTCGAAAGAGAATAAAAAATATGAAAACCAAACGCAACGAAAGGAAACCAAACCAGAGCAAAGAAAAAAGAGAAAGGGGCGGGCAAAAGTGAGAAGAGTTAAGTGATGTAATGAACTCGAATTATGAAGTAGAATCGTTAACTGAAACAAATGAAACAAATCTCAGAAAACTTTCACAACAAAACCACTCAACACCAACAACGTCAAACAAAGAACTGAAAGCGGCAAGCTGCACTGTCTGCAGTGAATGAGCAGGCAAGGAGGCAGTTTTTCTTTTCGCTCGATCTTTCTCTTTGTTCGGCTTCTTTGTCTAAAAACGAAATGATGGGGCGAAATGCGACTGTAAGTGTAAGAAAGACTTTTGCACATGGTTTTTATTTCTGAATTCCCGTTTTCAATTTTAGGAAGTAGATATAGCGAATGTAAGAATTAAGAATTCACAGTCTGAAATTCAGAGACTGTGAATGATTCAGTGTTTCAAGAATTTCAAGGATGCAGATTCAGTTTCGGATCTCTGCAATGGATTTTACTGATTAATTTGACTTTTAATGAGTTTTTTAACTTTTCATATTCAATATTTTGATAATATTCGGCTTGGTGTCGCATGTCGTGTCTGAGATTACTTTTTAGCAACACTTAAACATTGCTTGTTATTAACATTGCTTAATACACACA
This sequence comes from Cyphoderus albinus, assembly GCA_021029165.1. Classification (NCBI taxonomy): domain Eukaryota; kingdom Metazoa; phylum Arthropoda; class Collembola; order Entomobryomorpha; family Paronellidae; genus Cyphoderus; species Cyphoderus albinus. Next base: position 11,093 of record VYYJ01004196.1, read on the forward strand.
TATATTATTTTAGTATGTGTATTATTAGATAATCTAATAATATTTAATTTAGATTAAGCCTCATTATAACAATTAACTCGTCTTATAAGTATACGTACATACGTACGTATAACGTTTCCCATTTCATCAGACTGAACTCGAAGTAATTAATGTTACAATGCATTATTCTATTGTAGGGGAGATGGACCAGTTTTGTGTATTATTGTATTGATTAAACTTGGTTATAAGTATAGCTCATTTACATAATATGCATTCGTTGTGATGGCTGAACCTAATGTAATAATACATCTCTACATCATTGACACCTTCAACTTAACAGTTAACATGATATTTATTTATTTATTTATTATTTATTTATTATTTATTTATTAGTCTCCGAATTTGTTATAACTCGAATGCATTTATTTTCTGACACCGATCAAAGTTAAGAAACATAAATTGTTTTCTATCAAACCCCAGTGATACCGCGTGGTACTCAATTGTCTTCCTGATTTGGCGAGTCATTGCCTCCGGCTTCGTAATAACAACATCCCAACTTCTTTGTTTGCTTCTTCGCCAGCATCCAGCAAAAAATATAAAATTCTCATTATCAGTCAAGGTAACCACCAACCTGGAGATATCACCAACCCCGGGAAATGGGGGCCTCGGATTGAAGTCGTAAACTCCCGGTTCCACCAGTCGAATATTATAGCGAGCAACTGCTTTTTCCCCAAATCCATAGGCCTTAGCGTTTAAACCGGTTTCGTTAACGATGATTTTGAGGCAAAATCTATCTCTGAACTCTGCTTCGTCCAATTGTTTGAAATCTGGATGTCCAGCGGCAACTCGGTACAAGTGATATTTGCTCCCAGCTGCGACATTCACTTTTCGCCCCTTTACAAATTGGAAAATATTAATTTTAAAAAACTGAATAAATCTTTGTATAAAATTAGAATTTTTTTGTAACATAAATACCCATTTCGTATCTATATTCCGAGCAGGCTTGAACGCTTTACAACTGCCTTCTTGAACTGTCTTCGTATCCAAAGAACTGGCCGTTATTATGAACAGGCTTCCTAAGCAGAATGCACAATAACGGGCTAACTCCAACGAATTCATTTTTTCTCAACCGTCTGATACTTACTTCTATAGATATTTGGTGAGAGTTTTCTAGAAATGAATTCTCTACCTATAATGTTTGTTTTATTAATGTCTGTATTTAAATGCTCGCTGGGAACCTTGGAGTTTCATTTGACGCAACTTAATTGTTAACACCATCTTCTTGACTAAATGTTTTGTGTATACAGAAGGAAGGAAGGAAATTATCCTTCGAGCATTTCCGAGGAATCCGATGAATTATTTATACTACACTTTGACCTTGAAAATGTACCTTTTGGTAACATTGGTGTAGTACACCTCATTAATCTCATTAACAATGAGTCATAATTAATGCCCATGTCTACATTTTTATTATGTAACAAAACTGTGCGATGAAAGATATGTACATATTTCCGTCAAAACCGTGATTTGTGTTATTCTACGCTATTTAAATTACGTATCACGGCGCATGATAAATTTCCCATCACTGGCGCATAATTTGCTTCAATAACAGAGACAGAGATCATTATGATGCACGGTTAAATATACTATTTACTTCATGATGCGTAGCAGGTGTAAATCATATCAAGGAAAATTATGTTAATTATACATTAAGATTATATCATATAATTTTTTATTTCATTGAGACCAAAAAGTATTATTATTTATAAATACTGAATTGCATTATATTGTAATAAACATTGAGGAAAATATTATTTGATTAGCAACAAAAGCATATAAAGACTGTATGGTTTGCCCTACAAAAGCTGAGCATTTAATATTCTTTATCTATTAAATATTATAATGACAGACAGAACATTCAAATCAAGAGAGCGCACACTCCAAAAGTAATTTTTAACGCTGAAACCTACAAATTAATGCTACAATTATAAAGCAACATTGTAAATTTTTATGATTTATAATAGAATGAAATTGATCATTTGTCCAATGGCGAAATCGAGCACATTTAAGGGCGTCCAAGGTAGGAAAAACTCCGGGGTTTTTGGGTTTGCTACCCACCCCGGGCGGGTTTTTGGGTTTTTGAGGGTTTTTGGTATATATTGTATACAAAAACCCCAAAAACCCCCAAAACACCCCGGGGTTTTTGGTTTGAAAAACCCACCCGCCCAGGAAAAACCCTCAAAAACCCCTACCCCAAAAACCCGGGTGGGAGTACCTGTCAACTGCTCGAAATAATTGCTGTTGAAGAAGAAAACCTTAAGAATGGGAAACGATTTCCAGTAGCGCTTCCACAATGGACGCCTGCTAAATCCTCTTGTCGTCTTGAGAGTCGAAACACTTGTCGCATAAACTTGAACGGCATAATGAAAGCAGAGAAGCATCATTTCTGCGCCTGCCAATGAGCATTGCGCCATTGTAATTTTCTCAACTGTAGCCATGTTACTCCATCCATTAATCAAACCGTATCCAAAAATAGCGAAGATGAATGACCCGTGCACAAGGACGCCAGGAGCGAGAAATGATTTGTGAATGTCGTTGTACTTCAAGCAGAGCAATTGAATTTCTCTCTCAAGTTGCACCACTTCGGAAATGGAAGCCGAATCATTGCTACAAGTTTTCCCCTCTGACCTTTGCTGAAGTAATAGTAAGGGAGAATAGAGTGAAAAGCCTCCAGTGATCAAGTTAACAATGCAATTCATCCCAGCAACGTTAACCACAATTCTCCATGCTGAAACTGAGTAAATAAAAGTGATTCCACCTTGGATAACCATTTGTACGACATCATTTTCAACGTTAGATTTTATTGCTGAAGTCAATCCGGAAGGAATTAACTTCCAGGGAACATCTACAAACGCGACCTCAGTTAGCCCCAAAAAAATACCGCATAGAAAGTTGGTCACTACAAGATTATACAAAACTAAGTGAATGAATCGTGAATTCCTTTTCCAGAAGTTGACATTTTCTTCACCTTGTGTGGTTTTC
>VYYJ01004197.1:0-14113 GCA_021029165.1 Cyphoderus albinus
ACTTTGCTTGCTTCGAGGCAGATAAGCGAATGAAGAAGAGAAAAAATTTGATGATGATGATGACTCAAGAGGAAAAGAAAATGAAGACATTTTTCCTTGTGTCATGTCATGCACGCATCTTGAAGGCTCACATCCTCTTTTTTCTAAGCATGAAGTAAATTTGGCTTAACCTTGCTAAACTTTACTTTCTTTTTCTTATCTTCTGTTAGTTCAGCCGAGCTCTTCAGCCCGTTCCTTGACTATGACATCATCACGATCCTGATACGTATTCTATTTCTATCCGTCTTTTTTGAGATGATGTAAACGTGCCTATTCCTGTGACTATGTGATGTACATATTTACACATGGAAATCTTGGAGGCATAGCGTGAGCGTCACACCACGATCATATCACCTTCTCGGTAAAAAACAGCTCCACTTTGCTTGTCTTTTTCCTTTACTTCCTTAATATCCTCGAGGGGATGAAACTAAGGAGGAGAAAAAGCGGATCGTCTTTCTGTGGCGGTCGCAGTTTTTTTCCAACAAAAAAGAAAAATATTTCCTCACAGGTATGAAATAAAATAAAGTGGAAGATTTTGTTTCTTCTTTGGAAGATATATTATACCTGAAACTGTAACCGTAACAAGCGTTTCTATTCTAGTAGCTCAGTCAGCTCAGCTTAACTTCTCCGGTTCCGGAGAATCGCACATATTTTTAAAACAAATTGTTAACTTTGTCGCTGGCTCGATGTTTTGCATATTTAATCGAGATAAGCGCTTTACTTACTTACTTTAGAAAAGGGCGAGGCAGAGAAGGATTAGATGAGAAGGAGCTTCCGCTCGTTCATCAAATGCGTAGTTGAATATAAATACATTATAATGCGGAGCATAACACACCATAACCTCGATCCACGTCTTTTTAACAATGACAAGGGTTTTGTGGATTGGATGTGGACGTGGTTTCGGATGTGATGTGGATAACCATAACTAACATTTTGTATTCAGTGGGTCTGTAGAATACAATATTGTGTGTGTCGCTTTTTCTACTAGATGAGATGAGATGAAATGAGAAGAAACTCTGTATGCATGCAGGCAAGCGACGAATGAAACGAAACGACTTTTCTCTTCTTCATGTCAATGTATTTTATTATTCTCGTTTCACCAGAAATTCTCCTATTGTGTTCATGTACAACTTCCCAAGGACCACATTGACATCCTCATCATCAACCTCTTTTCTTTAACTTTAGCTCTGCGCTTTCTCTCTGCTGCTCGTTAAAGCTTTTTTTTTAAATAACAAGACCGTGGCTCATGGCATGGCATGTCTCATGTATAATGAACTTTTCCTTTCATTTGAATCTTTCTTCTTTCTTTATTTCTTTTGCGATTTTACAACCGAAATTATTATTACGCAGCGGTGTCTCTCTTTTTGTGAGACGCCTCTTTAAAAAAGTTGCTTACTTTCTCTTTGAGTAGAGCTGGGGATGGGGACTCACACAGTGAGAAAATAAATGGGAACAATATTCTTTCCTACTCCACTCGCACTCGTCTACTTGCAAATATAACGTTCTTTTGTCCAAGTTTTTCTAACTTGACATGATAAAGGAATGATAAGAAAAGAAAATGTGCTCCACTCGGCGAAATGCTCCCGCTAGCTCCATTCTCCGAATCCGCATCCACTTTCCCGAAGAGTTTGTAGTGCAATAATAAAAAAACTAACGGCTCGAATCACCAAGCAAACAATAGGCATAAAAAGTTTTCGCTTTCGCATTTTCAGAAATCATCTTGAACAAACTCATGTAAAAACTCTGGGGGAAGAAAGCTTTCTGAGAAAACGGAACATATAAATACCTGTGCATAGCCATAATTGTAATAACCAGCTTTTTTCTATATGTTGTGAAGCCATTAAAAATGTGATTTCTCGTTTTGTGGGATCTGATTCTACTCTGATAATGATCAAAGAGTCATTGTCTGCTGTTGACATTCCAATCTCAACCGCGTTACTATTACCGTATTACCTCATTTTATATCTCTGGTATCAGTATAATTATAATTAATTAGCTTTTCTGCGCGGTTTCTGTACTGATTGCTTCGTTTCACGGAAATAGTTTTTTATGGGTTATATCGTGTCAACCAACCTGTCGTGTCTTAAAATAAAACTTCTTTCATGTCTTAAAACATTTGTTATGATTTGTGAAATTTTTTTATTGCGAAAGGCACAGAAAACGTCAGTGTATCTACTTTTATAATATAGTACTGGAAGAATTGCAAAATTCTGCCTTGTTCTCAGCTCATCATGATCGATATTACGCAAACCAACTCACGTGACCGTGATGTGAACACTATCACCAGCACTGTGTGTGATGTAAGAGTAATGATCAATGTTAGTTTAGTTGACAGTCGATGTGGGCATCTCTGTAAATGAAATGTAAACCTCACCTGCGGGATAAAAGTATTAGCAAATTTTCCCCAGAGAAAACCTTCAAAGATTTGCCAATTGCTTCTACTAGTTTAGTTTCCCAGAAAAACCGGCTCTCTCAGCTTCATACACGCTCACTCCACTTTCATTTTTACTTCAAGTGTCATCGAAAAGGGACTTCTGCTTGGTTTGCTTGTGCAAACAGTTACATGACATGAGTTTTTCCAGGAAAAAATCCCTTGCGTGTTAAAATAAAATAAAAATCTTTTCGCAACGTTTCCTTCACATTCGCGAAATCATGTTATCTAACACTGATATAATAATGTGGTACAGTTAAAATGTCAATTTATCTGGGGGCTCGCTATCTTCATGTTCATGGTCATGAATGATTATGAAAGTGATCAGTCGGCCTTGAGTCGAGCGGAACTTGAGAAAGGGAAAATTCCATGCGCATATTTTTATTCGTTCGTTTCCCTTATTCAGGCACATAATTTTAAAAGTGACGGAAATAGAAAGTTTTATTAAGAAAGTGACACGACTTTTTTTAAATTAGTAGTGCGTAGTTTTTGAGTAGCCAGCAGAGTTATAATCAGCACTGAGGAAATTCCCAACCGGGAAGGAAAACTTCCTCACTGATTTCCGTTATTTTTATGCTATTTTGATAAAAATACTTCGTTACTGTTTCCACCACCCACTAGAGCAAATTGCAAACTCCGCATGAATTTCCTCTTTGCTTTCAATTCAGCCAAATATGACGCTATTTTAAGCACATGTATCATGTCGTGTCATACCATGATCAAGATGATTTATGCAAATGCATTCCACACACCGCGCAACGAACGGATTGCCTCAATTTCAATACAGAGACTACGCTGCTTTTATAATAAACTACATAATTGTACTATTTTTTCAGCTGAGAAAAATTGGGTTACTTTCTAAAAAGATAAAACTTTGCTTTTGTACGAAAGAAAGTAAAAATATCCTTATCAGATAGCCGTGGCTTTTTGCATGACCATCTATATATGAAAGAGAAATATTTTTGCAACTGTGCAAAATTTAATGTCACGCTTAAAAATGACAGATCTATTGTCGCCTTTTCTTTAGGACTTTTCCTTCTTTTATATTCCCAGAGTTGAATGCTCAGATGAGCACCATGATATTGTATTGTGTGCGTTTACAATTACACATCAACTTAAGAGACTCGCTCTCACTTTTGCTTTTCCCGAAAATAAAGTGGTGATGTGTTAAAAAGAAAGTTTTTCAGCGTCTCCTTCTGAAATCTCATTTCCTTTCATGATTTACAGCAGGCCCGAGTCCGAGTAGCACTTAAAGTAAGTCTTAAAAATTGAACTGAAACCAAAACTGTGACGGTCAACGTGAAATCTGAGCGGAAGAGAGAAATGTGTTCTCTAAAAAGACGAAAAAAAATAAAAAATGCGTTTCGCTACAAAGGAAACGTGACATGTAGGCACACTCAGATACTTAGATTAATGCAACCCACTGGACTGCAACACATTCTTCAACTTTTCCTCGAAAATAAAATGAATGACGAAATAAAAGCGTGCTAAATATTTATATGTACATTCTGTAATAAACTTATTATTATACATCACTGCTAATGCTAATGTAATTTTCCCTACCGGCTGTGCAAGTCAATCTAATTTATAAATCTTGTCAAAACTTGTCATTAATAATTATAAATTGTTTCTATCTTCCAAAAGTGCTTTTGCACATTAACATTTTATATCAACACAATGGACTAGTTTATGAGAATGCAACAACGCAACAGAATCAGTAGGAATTTAGGATGGGACGAGGACGAGGAGCGTGATTAACCTTGAAATAGATAATAAAGTTGCAAACATTTTCACGCTCTACCACCTGAGAAAGGCGCTCGATATTTTTAAGTGACTTATGTTCCTAATGGCACTTTTGCTTTATGTGTCAAGTCAAGTTCAATCTGCCTTGAAAAGCTTCACTGCCTGCCTGCACCGAAAGCAATGCGCAATGTGACCTTCCTCACAATTTTCTGTTTCATGGTCATTATTTTATACAAAAATGGCTCAAAGGGAATTAATATGACGAGACTTCAGCTGAGCTTATCAATTTTGTACTCTGACTTTTTCCACGATGTGTAGCTGCTAACGTTTCTGGACATACGTAACAGCTTACAGCACTAGTCATTATATTTTCATTCTGCCTTCTTTAAGAGTCTAGGGATTATAATTACAATCATATAAACCTACAATGTAATTTTATTATGCAATTTCTAAATTTCTTTTATTCTATTTTTTATTTATTTATCTCTTTAAGTCGCGTCTCCGTCTGTTTCCAACTCCAACTTAATAGGAGCCTCGAAATGATCTCCGTAGTTTTGTCTGGGAGCAGATCATGGATGGAGGTTTATGGCTTGACGTACTTTACTATACTTTCATTCATGGGGAGCAGATAAAAAAAGTTGCTGATTTTGGCAATATTATGAAACGAAAAATAATTTGATGCGCACATTCATTCATTTCATTACAAAGAGAAAGAGAGATTAAAGACAGTAAGAAACTGCGTCGTAATGTCCTGACTCAGGACTTCTCAGTCTGATCTGACACTATTGTAATCATGTAAAGTACTTTAGTCACTAAAGTTTAGTTGTTTGGCCACAAATGGAAATTTGGTGTAGCCGCAACCACATAAAACGGTGACATGTTCGTCTTCATTCAGACGTTTCCTGACGGAAGATTTTTGGCTGCGGAGTAAAAGGGCACGCGTGTTTTCACTTTCACTTCAGTCGTTTAATTCAGTTATCCAGCTAAAACCAAGCAAAGTAAAGTAAAGCGATTTAGTGTCACCTCACCACAAGAAATATTTACCATGTGTGCACTATAGGAGAACAGAGAACAGTACAGAGTTCAAGGAACGAATTAGTGGATTGCATATTTTATTTGTGACAGACTGGAGTGGGAAATGAATGGAGGAAAATGTGTCTTTAGTTTTAGGTTTAGTGGCACCGGCTCCTTCAGTGCCATCACTTAAGTTAAGCAAGACGAATTAGAGTGGCTCATGGCTCAGTCATGATTATTAATACGTTACGATGATGACACAATGGGGTATTAGGAGACACTATGCTAAAATGCTAAATAAATCCTTTTTATCGTCTGCGTCTCCATCATTTCTCATTTCTCAATCATTAATTATTCAACTTGATTAAGCCTCCTAGAGCTTTAACATTCAATCATTTTCCTTGCTAACGTTTATTTCCCAGTATCACCTTTGGAATACGAATGTGAAATTGAAATTCCATGCATGTAGGCTACAGATACTCAACACAATTCAGATATGAATATGGGCGAAAAAGAATCTTATGCTAATTTAATTCTGCGGAACGCATAATTTACAAATATAATCGCTTTAATTATACAAAAGATGGTGTTTAATCTAACACAAAGTCAAATTAATCTAATGTTAATCGATAATCAAATATCAATAATTTATGGACTATTTTTTAAACGCATTTTTTAAACAGGAACTGTCCAGAACACCCTGAAATGCTATCAGTGTGAGGTGGAAGGGAAGGACCCGAATCACACTTGTAACGAGGAGGATCTGAAAGTGTGTCCCAATACCCTAGCCGCAGATAGATGTCTGACGACCATCAAGAAAAATAGTAAGCTCTTTCATTATCATTATTGTTAGTTAAATAGCAGAGTAATAAAATTCATACGCCGATTTTATCCTGTATCTTATGAGCATGAACAATATCTTATCTTGATACTAAATGATGACATGAAATGTGTTTAGAATTGGAATCTGCTTATACTAAAGAAAGTTTTTTTTGCACGCGGTAAAGTTTCATGTTTTACTTTCATGTTTTATTTACTTGAACATGATGATCATGGTGGTGAAAAGAAAGTCGTATGCATTTTTATCACGAACTCGCTTTTTCCCTTTTATTTTTCCCTGCACAATTGCCTTATCGATCAAGCGAGGTAATTTAATCTGTCGCTACTTACTATTTACTATGGAACAAAGTTACACGTTTCGTGTTGTCTCACGCATCGAAATATAATAATTTCCTTCCTACTATCACACGAGAAGCAAACATTTGTTGCATTTTTTTTCTCGCGTTCACAAAATTGGAAAAGTATTTTCCACGTGTTTGATGTGTCAAGTGAAAGATACAGCGAAGAAAGTTTTTGACCGACCCGAAATAATGAGATACTCTGGAGTATAAAAAGTAGTTTACTTTTGGTATGTTTTTTATTACATACAAGACCTCGAATTCTTTTTCGAGTTTGGAATCGAATCAAAAGAGAAAAGTGAATTCTTTAGGCATGCTTTAATGTATCTATTTCCATGCTCATGTTTCATTTTTCTTTCTTTTTTCTGCGTGGTCAAACAGTTACCGGACACTATCACATCACGCGAAGATGTGCTCTCGCCCCTTGTGACTTACCTGGAATTCAGAGCTCCTTGCTCAAGCTGTCTTCAAATTGCGACCAGAGCCGTGATGAGTTCAGCTGCTACACGTGCTGCGACTTTGATGGATGTAATCTTCACAGCTCAGCCCGAGGAATTCATCAAATTAGAGCACCATCATCGCTCGTGTCATCATGGAGCATCATCACGGCTCTCGCCTCCATTTCTCATCTTATTCAGACATCCACTCTCCTCAGCATAATCGTATCGTCCAACCTCCTCTCACTCATAATCTGAAAAAACGAAAATCAAACGGAAGGCATAAAAACACTTGAATGAACATAGCATGAGTGAACAATTTGGAGCATTCATCGGAAATACATTAAATGAATTTCAAGTTTAAATAAAATTATTTAGCGCAGCGTAAAGTTTATAATGAATGGAAAATGGCGAAACCGTTCATGCACATATATAATATAATCTATTCTATTACAGCTATATTATATTAATATATCGTTAAAATAATGCGATTTATAAGTATAGAATTTAAAAAATATTCTTATCTTTCTCATGAATCTTCATCATCATCCATAATAATCGTGATTAATTTCTGGTTCGTAGGCTTTTTATTTTTGGGAGTGCGAAAACACGCTAGAGGAATGAAGCGAATGAATGGATGACAATCAAATTAGTAAACACTCTGCAGTGGAGCAGGTGCCACAAATATTCATCACCATGCACCATCATGCTTATCATTATGGTACATCACATGAATATTAGTATGTCATGTATATTTACATTACTTCCTCGGCTATTTCCGTTTCTCTATTTGATTAATAGCCACAATTAATCTTACTCAACTTTTCTCCGCGTTTTATTTTTATTTACTTTTTTCATAGCTCCACAAAATTCCTTTCCTCTTATCTCATCTCAACTTCCCATTTTCTGTCTTGTCCGTGCTGTCGCTGTGTTTTGGGAAAAACCTCGCCTTTTCCTTATTAAAAATGCATGCAATAAAATGACAGTCAGAGAAAAACGTAATCCCCGTTACCGGATTTACAATCTTCCATGAGGATTTACAATGCTGTACATGACCTCGTTTAAAATGAAATTTCTTCTGAATTAAATACATTTCTTTACAATAGTTCCATTAGCGAAAACTAAAATGGTGTTGGTAAATATCGATCGGTTTGTTGAGAATGAAGGAAAGAAGAATTGCTCTTGCTAGAAGCAGTAGTAATAGAGATTTATGGGAACAGACAGCGTCTAGCTAAAGCTAGTTGCGCAACTAAAAAACACTCTGGAGTTCAGAGACTTTCAGTGCAGTGGCTTTGGCCACAGAAACACAAAGACGAGACGAGTAATGTGATGTAATGGCCAAGAACAAAGAAAATGAGAATGAATTTCCTTCTTCTAGGAAGGAAACGAGGCTTCATTGGAAATTGGGGAAGGAAGAGCCATTAAAATGCATTAGTAGATCATGACGATTATCGCCATCATCATCGTGAATTTCCGCTTTTTACATAAGGTGCTCAGTCAGATTCTCACTCAATTTCAATAGACTAGACTATCTATCAGATCAGACGGTCACAAAATTAATTTCTATTCGAGGAGCGTGGTCATTATGGAAATGTGGAAGAAAAGCACTGAATGCGTATGAAAGCGATGCTTTTAAGAGCAAGTCATTAAAAGAGGAGTGAAAATGAAATGAATAATTTCCTCAGTCCTCATCCACCTCAATTCAACACGAGTGATCAAAGGGTAAAAGTGTTTGTTTGATGATGTTATCTGAGGTGGCCATAAATTTGTACGTGATATTTATCATTATCAGTGTCGTATCACATCACATCCGCATATCCTCCACACTCTAACATGAAATGAACCCATTGCACTCACACTCTGATTGCGAAAATTCTCTCTGCTCATATTCACGTAAGTAATGAAATGAAGAGCAAAACTCTGTTCAGAATAAAATAAAATGGTGAAGTTATGTAAAAGCAGGATTTGGTTTGTCTCCTCTTTCTGTTCCTTCCTATCCTACCCAGACTTCTTCCATCTCCATAAAATCGTTCTTCGTCTCTCTGTCAAGAACGAAAATGCGAATGAATGGTAAAGTAACAGGAGAAAGTCCGAACTCCGAAGAGGCAAAGGGGATTTGGTTTAGGAGGATAGTCAGAAGAAAGACTTAAGCTGACATTATATAAATGAAGTGGTCTCTGTCGTCACAAAAACTAATGCGTTATCGATACACACATTTTGATCAAGTTAAGTATCTTATCTGCTTCTGACTGTCTGTCTGTAGCTCCTGAAATGAATTTTGAATGAGGACATGCGGAAAGACAAAAAGAGGCTATGAAACCTGAAATGAATTACATAAAAGAATTTTCCTTGGAAGCTCGATATTCAATGAGAAAATGGAACAGTCATTCATTCATTCTCCATATTGGTCTGAGTCTGAAATTCAGACTCTGAATACTAAATCAGAAACGTTAAGTTTAGTTTTATAATTTTATAACTTTACCTAATTTGCATTGTTAATGAAATAAGGTTTATTGTACTTCCATAAAAACTTAGCCTACAAAATACATATTTCGTATCTCTGCATAGTCATAATTAAAATTAATGCAAGGCAAATAATAACTATATTTGCAATTTTCAAATTTGCTCTGTAATAACCAATTAAGTATAAATTGTGTTTGCATTCACATTCTTGTTTGGCTCAACTTAACTTGAAACTCCAGCTTTCGTCTTAACTGGACTTGCACTAAACACTTTAATTCAATCAAATTAATTACAAATAATTGCCAATATGAAAAGAACAAATTTTTTGTAATCTTTTTAAACATTATGAGATCATGAATAGAGGAAATACTTTAAGTGAAATGGAATTAAACAAACTATAGAGAATAGAATGGCATAACTTAGAGTTTATTTACACTTCGAGTGAATTTAATCGTAATTATATCTTACCTAAATATTTAACTTACATAATCCAAAAATATATTGTACATAAATTAGAAATAGATTACGTAATAATTTGAAAAAAACTTAATCAAACAAAGAAGATACGTAATGTATGTAAGTAGACTTTAGTAGTTTTTTATGTAGAATTGTAACAATCGCTGAATTGCTTTCATCTCGAAATGAATTATCTCAAAAATGAATTTGAATTATATTAAAGCAATACTGTACAATTACAATTGACCTACATAAAACGGATGATCAGCCCTTAATCCGTCGAAATCCAACGATATTACCTAGAAATGTCATTCTAAGACACACTACTTTTTTGTTTGGAAAATTAGGGACAGGATTCGAGTCAATTAGACTAGCTGCGTAATTAGCAAAATAGCTTAACTAAATTAAGTACCAAAATCTGGAACATTAGGGTTCGTTGGGTTGAAATTATGATGTCACATTTTTGCGAATGATATGAATTGTAATTGTAATTAATTCGAATACCAAACCTCTTTACACTTCATGTATTTCGATGTTATAAATTTTCATAAGGTTTCATGTTTCAAAGCTATCCGGTTTTGGAATTAGGATTTAGTGTCAAGCTGTCAAAAGTAATATTTACAAATTATTATTCTAATTGTAATTCTATATATCTAACCAATGCCATTATAATCAACTGATTTAATTTCATTTATATAACAATATAATGAAAAGATGCAAGATCATGTCGTGGAATGGACTATGCACATTCGATTCGAAAAATAAAAGAAATTTAATTTAAAATAAAAATAAAGTTTGAAATTTTGCAAATGTGATTTCTTTTTTTCGTTTCATACCGAAGAATATGCAAGAAATACCTCACCACCATCACTCATGCAGGTAAAAGCTGTCAAATAATTCCACATTTACTCATCTCAATTTTTTGGTGTTTTCAATTATTTTTGTTTTTTATTACATTTTCATTACTTTTACAATTTTTTAAATAGAATAACATTATTTAGAAACCCACCAGTATTTAAAAACTACCTAAAACTTAATCTTGCCGTTTCTAAAACTTCTTTCGTGCTAACTTTTTGTTGCACCCATCTGACCTATCCATGCAAATAAACATGCCGTCATTCCGACAAAAAAAAAACAATCATCCTAAAACGTAAAAACTAAAAAAAACTCAAAATTCACATCTCACAATCAAAGCAAAAAAAACAGTGATATTACATCCTACAAAAACAAACAACTTTCAAAATTCATCTATAAACTAACTCTGCACACTTCAACATCAACCTCCAGCCACTCCATCTTCCCCTCAACTCTACAAATCTTTACAAGTACCAAAGAGTATTGCAAAGCGCGAGCGGAGCCTCCTTATTCAGCGAAATGCCAGTCAAATACGCCAGCTTGTGAGCGTATTGACACGGGGCCGGGACAGCGACCGTGCCGCACCAGTTGTAGTAAAGGTGACACAGTTTGAAGCTCAATTTCTGCATCTGCTCCGCCGTGAAGCCTGACTCGTCGAAGACGACATTGTAGTTCGTGGGACTGACGGTGCCCTGGTTGACAGACTGGCTCACCAAGAAGAAATCATACCTGGAAATGAACAAAATACAAAAAAGCAAAGTCAGTTTTTCAAATACAAACAGATGGCAGAATTAAAATTAAACAACATTGAAAGCTACCAAATTAATTAGACTAACCTTTCAGGGAGGGTAACGACATTATCAATCACGGTGCCCGGTGGCACGTTCTCGTACAATGGGCGATCGGTGTCGCCCTTAGCCAAGAGTGCGCGCGTGTTGATCTTCTTCGTCACGATCACCACGCTGAGACGGGCCAGTTCCTGTTCATTGTTCTTATAAACCTCCTGAATTGCGGCCTGCAGCTGTGGTATTTCGTCATCGAGGACATAGTTGATTTGTCCTTCGCCAACGCCGTCACGATAGAGCACGACCCTGTCCGGCAACTCGCCCGCGTTGTGAATTCGAAAAGCCTCAAGAGCCTCTGCAAAAATCAAACAACAAATCATCACATTAACACAAGTGAACTTTCACTAACAATTGCAACCTTTACTTTAAATTGACTTTTATTCAACTTACTTCGCATCCCACCAATCAGATTCTTGGCCAACTCGGACTTGTCCTTGTGAAAGTTCACGGTTGAAAAAGTATTGGTGAAGGGCCTGGTCGGTGGTTGAGACCAGTGCACCGGCACTCTCGCCCTTCCTCTCGCTGCAATGATAAACGTCGAATCCAAGAATCATGAGCTTCCTCACAGGAATCTTCACTCCCCATGGAACTCCTCCCAGCTTGGCGGTTATCTGAATCATTACTTTGGTGCAGATTGAGCCCAACTTTTGCTTCGTCTTTGGGTCATTCCGGTTCATGTTCTTGGACAGGAAGCACTGGCATCCAACTGAAAAAAGAAAACGCAAACGTTATTGTAAAAATTCCAAATTCTTCCCGTGCCAAGCAGAAATTAATATTTTTTAACTTACTGGAATACTCCAAAATGCACAATTTCTTCACGTCTGCGTAGACGTTCACGTTGTTGATATTGTAAAAATTCCAAATTCTTCCCGTGCCAAGCAGAAATTAATATTTTTTAACTTACTGGAATACTCCAAAATGCACAATTTCTTCACGTCTGCGTAGACGTTCACATTGTTGTTTGCCAGAACGACGAATGCAAATTTCACTGGATTGCGTTGCCGTTTAAATCCTTCTCGAATTTCACTCATGATACGACGGGGCTCGTAGCCAATTCTAAACAAAAACAGTTCAACTTCAAGTTAAAAAAGACCAAGATGACAAGATTTGCAAAAAAGTAAATAGCTGCTCCGACTTAAGACTTACATTGCCACCGGATCCGTCATGCACACTTGAATCTGATTAGCTGCGTACTTCAACTGATCCACCAAACCATTGGCGAAGCTCTCATCTCTCTGCGGAACGAACAAGATCCAGTCGGAGAAAACCTTGGGGAAAAGCATGCCCCTTCCTAGAGAAAGGTCGCAACATAAAATTGTTAGTGGAAGAATTCCGATCATGCCCAAGCGGACCCTTTGATAGCTTTCGATTTCTAATTAGATTAGATTAGAGCAATTACCTTTCAAAGTGCGCGTCCAATCAGCTTTTAGGTCGCCTTGGGTTGGTTCTGAACCCTCTGGACCCATAAAAATCTTTTCCGTCGGATACTTCCGAGCCGTGGCCATCACGTAGTCGGGGATGAAGTCGATGTCCCACTTTGCAAACTCCTCCTGCACACTGTCCGTCGTTCTGATCTTCCTCACGAATTCGTCCAACTTCCTCTTTCTCTGTGATGGTCCCATGTGGAGATGGTCCGACAGTTTCTTCATCAACGTGAAATTCTTGCGCATGTCATCAGTGAGACCGGTTGGATTACACAAAGCGGGGATCAAGTAGATGTTTCCGGTGAATGCCCTTGTTTATGTCCCTCTTCTTCGGAATCGACACCAACATCGGTTGCTCCAAGTCAGTCACGGTGACATTGTACTTCTTTAGGTAATAGTCAGAGTACTTTGTGCACATGCCATCCTGTTGCCGGAAGGTGGAGTTCGGTGTAACGTCAAACGCCACATCATCAACCTTGTAAGTCCGACGGTTGTAGTGTGTGATGACAATGACTCCAACCAACTGCTTCTTCACTTCAGCCATCTACAACAGATGGAAATAAAACTTAGTTAGATTTTAGAAGGTTATCATAGCAGAAGCCGACTGAAGATAGAAAATACTAATTTAATCAATTTATAAATTTCATTCAAACTTACATAATCCTCGTTGGTCCGAGTCTTCCCTTTAATTATATCGATCATTTCCTTGACCGTGGTCATCCGAAGTACTTTGTGCGTCACCTCGATGCACAAGAACGTACCCAGTTCGTGGTTCCTAATGGCAGTGATGATGCCGGGCCATAGTTCAAGACGATCTTCCTCGAATTTGATCGACGAGTGTCGGTCATAGAAGTGACGGCCCAACTCCTCCATGTCGATGAGCGTCATGCACTTCCGCATCACCATGTTGTAGAATTGCAAGTACATGGGGCTCGAGGGGAGGACGTACCCGACGGGACGAATCAAGATCGTGAAGGTCACATCTCCATTCTGGGATCTCACGGTCAGCTCTCGGTTTTCCGGAGGGATGGGCTTCGTCGTGTACAGCATGTGTCCATCGAATATGAAAGATCCCAGCGTTGCTTCATGACTTCGAACCAGCATTTTCTTCAATTGGGTGGAGTCCTCCTCAGGATTGAAGTCCACGCGGTACTGGTGCAGTTGAAAGTTTGGAGTCTTGTTTATATTCAAGTAGTTTGTGAGCACATGGAAGGAGTCGCCGCCTTTC